>CAUYQS010025122.1:0-40505 GCA_963574585.1 Otolemur crassicaudatus
TTCTTTAGAGAAATTTCTCTTCAAATCCCTTGCCCACCCTGAGATGGGATCACTCGTTTTCTTCTTGCTAATACGTTTAAGTTCTCTATGGATTCTGGTTATTAAACCTTTGTCGGAGACATAACCTGCGAAAATCTTCTCACATTCTCAGGGCTGTCTGCTTGCCTTACTTACTGTGTTCTTGGCTGTGCAGAAGCTCTTTAGTTTGATCAGGTCCCAATAGTGTATTTTTGATGTTGCTTCAATTGCCCGGGGTGTCCTCCTCAAAATGTTTCCCCAGGCCGATTTCTTCAAGTATTTTCCCTACACTTTCCTCTAGTATTTTTATGGTTTCATGTCTTAAGTTTAAATCTTTAATCCAGTGAGAGTCTAACTTAGTTAATGGTGAAAGGTGTGGGTCCAGTTTCAGTCTTCTACAGGTTGCTAGCCAGTTCACCCAGCACCATTTGCTAAATAGGGAATCTTTTCCCCGCTCAATGTTTTTAATTGACTTGTCAAAGATCAGGTACCGGTAAGTAGCTGGATTCATCCCTTGGTTCTCTATTCTGTTCCATACATCTACCTCTCTATTTTTGTGCCAGTACTGTGCTGTTTTGATCACTATGGATTTATAGTATAATCTGAGGTCTGGTAGCATAATTCCTCCTGCTTTGTTTTTATTCCTGAGTAGTGTCTTGGCTATTCGAGGTTTTTTCTGATTCCACATAAAATGAAGTATAATTTTTTCAAGCACTTTAAAATATGACAGTGGAGCTTTAATGGGGATTGCATTAAAATTATATATTGCTTTGGGTAGTATAGACATTTTAACAATGTTGATTCTTCCCAGCCATGAGCATGGTGTGTTTTTCCATTTGTTAACATTTTCAGTTATTTCTTTCCTTAGAGTTTCATAGTTCTCTTTATAGAGATCTTTCACATCCTTTGTTAGGTAAACTCCTAAATATTTCATCTTCTTTGGCACTACTATGAACAGAATAGAGTCCTTTACTGCTTTTTCAGCTTGGCTGCTGTTGGTATATATAAAGGCTACAAATTTATGAGTGTTGATTTTGTAACCTGAGATGCTGTTGTATTCCTTGATCACTTCTAGGAGCTTTGTAGTAGAATCCCTGGTGTTTTCCAGGTATACTATCATATCATCTGCAAAAAGTGAAAGTTTAATCTCTTCTGACCCTATATGGATGCCCTTGATTGCCCTTTCTTCCCATATTGCAAAGGCTAAAACTTCCATTACAATGTTAAAAAGCAGTGGAGACAATGGGCACCCTTGCGTGGTTCCTGATCTGAGTGGAAATGATTTCAGTTTAACTCCATTCAATACAATATTGGCTGTAGTTTTGCTATAGATGGCCTCTATCAGTTTAAGAAATGTCCCTTTTTAATCCTTTTGCCATCATGTAAGTTGGAATTTGATCAAAAGTTTCTGAGTGGGTTTACTTTTGTGGTGGAGGATTGCACTGGTCATTATGGAGGATAGGTTTGAGAATTTCCTGGAGAGCTGGTTTAGTTATAGCAAATTTCTTCAACATGTGAATGTCATTAAAGTATTTAATTTTCCATCATAGATGAAACTCAGTTTAGCTGGATACAGGATCCTGGGTTGAAAGTTATTTTGTTTTAGGAGATTAAAAGTCGATGACCATCCTCTTCTAGCCTGAAAGGTTTCAGCTGAGAGACTTGCAGTCATCCTAATACTTTTCTTCCTGTAGGTTGTAGTTTTCTTACGTCTGACTGCTTTCAGAATTTTCTCTTTCATCTTAACTTTGTTGAAGTTAATTATGATGTTTCTGGGAAATCTCTTGTTCGGGTTGTGTTGTCCTAGGGTTCTGAAACTATCTGCTATCTGAATTTCAGAATATCTTGGCATGTCTGGAAAGTTCTCTTTCATAATTTCATGAAGAAGAGCCTCTGTGTTTTGTGAAGCAACTTCATCACCTTCAGGGATTCCTTTAAGGCAAATATTAGTTTTCTTTGAATTATCCAAGTGCTCTCTGAGAGTGAGATCTGTTTTTGCTGTCCATTTCTTCTGATCTTTGCACTCCTGGGCTTCTTCAAAAGCTTTGTCTTCAAAGTCAGAGATCCTTTCTTCTGCCTGTTCCACTCTGTTATGGGGAGATTCCACCATGTCTTTCAGATCCTCAGGGCTGCAACCTCTTGTCTCAGTGTTTCAAAATCTTTGATCATTTTATCTTTGAAATCATTGAGTTCTTGAAACATCTTTTGAATAATTTCTTGAGAAATCTTTTGAATAATTTCTTGAACTTCTAATTCCTTCCTTTCTTCCATTCTATTAATCTTATTTGCTATCTACATTCTGAACTCCATTATTTCTGACATCCCAACCATTTGCTTGTGGATGGGGTCTTCAATTGTGTCTGCCCCATTTTCTCTTGGAGGATGTGATCTACTCTGGTTATTCGAGTTGCCAGAGTTTTTCTGCTGATTCCACCTCATGCTAAGTTTACCTTGTTTGGAGGCCTTATCAGAACCATTCAGTTGGTGGCTTCTTCTAGTTGCCCAGAGAGACAGGCAGAGGGTGTCTGTTGTCTTCTCTCTGTTCTTGGGTGCTGGGGCAACTGGGGGGCAGAAGACCGGCAGCAGCTGGATCAGTCCTGGTTCTGCCGTTCTGGGACAACTGGTGGAACATGGGAACTGTAGTAGCTTGATCAGTCCTAGTTCAGCACCCTGGAGCAGCCAGGGGTTGTGGGAATGACAGCAGTAGTGCAGGGTACGCAAGTGACCAGATCAGTCCTAGTTCAGCCCTGCCAGAGTAGCCGGGGGGAAGTGGAGGACTCCTTGACCATTGCCCATTGGACGCATGTGGCACTAGCAATCCGGTCTGTGCCCTCCCAGCTTGGGAGCTCAGAGCGGGGAACTCCCCCACCTCCATCCGTGGGATGTACGTGGCTTTAGCAAACAGTTCTGGGCCCGTCCAGAGTGCTAGACCCCTCCACCACCACCTGCAGGGCACACATTGCTCTAGCAAGCAGTTCTAGGCCCACCCAGCTTGGGTGCCTGGAGTGGGGAACTTCTCCCCTGGCCCTTGTGGGCTGTGTGTGTCTCTAGCAAGCTGTTTTGGGTCTACCTGGAAAGGAGGACTCCTCTGCCACTGCTCATGGGATGCCTGTGGTGCTTGCAAGCAGTTCTGGGTGTACCCAGAGCAGGAGCCTGGGCCAGGGATCTCCTCTGTCGCCTGTGAGGCGTGTGACTCTAGCAAGCAGTTTTGGGCCTGCCCTGCTCCATGAGGGCAAAGGGACCCACCTAGTAAATGGGTTATTCTGGGGAGGTTAATATCTCCTTCCCCACCTTGCCCCCAGTCATTCGTAATCCTCAGGTCTGTGACCCTATTCACTCTAGTAGGCCACTGCTCCTTGGGTTTACGACTGGCAAAATCAGCCAGAAATCTGAGTTCGGCAGGGGGGCCTTGTGTTTTTAAATTAGGCTTCTGTCCAGCTAGATTTCTCTGCAAGTCCTTGCATTCAGCTCTGGACAGCAGACAAATAGCAATTTACACTCAGGTGTCAATTCTAGCCTCTGCCCGCCCACTGCCTTTGTCTCAGGGGGATTAGACCCTGAGGGCTGGTGCTTTACTTACGAAACTTCTCTGCATTTTGCCTATGGCTGCTGTCTGGAACCTTGGTTTGCCCAGAGAGAAGGGACTGGAATGACTTCAGTTTGCAGCTCAGGATGCCACTGTTGCTGCATTGGTGTCCTCTGAGCCAACCCTCTTCTCCCCACACCTGTGCCACAGTCAGCACAGAACAGCACCAGCCCATTCCCCCTCCATTTCTCTCAAAGAGATGCCCATGAATCTGGACTCCAAACCTCCAAACCTCAGCGTGAGTGTGTGGAGACTCCTCGGAGTTCAATGTTGCAGGTGAGGAATATATAGAGTTTTATATAGTTCAAACCTTCCCTCAACCATACATCTGGGGTGCCCCTTTGAATAGTCCTTGGGTGGTCTGCCAGGTTTAAGGGGTCCAAATCAGATGTCCCAGTCAGCACCCATTTCATGTGGAAGAGTTAAATGTCTCTGGGAGCTAGATAAGAGGGGTCTGCTTGCAGTTCAGATATAACTTGCTCCAGTGCTCCATGAGGGCAAAGGGACCTTCTCCTCATACCTGTACCACAGTCAGCACAGAACAGTGCCAGCCCTTTCCCCTTCCACTTCTCTCAAGGAGATGTCCAAGAATCTGGATTCCATAGGTAAAAAACCTCCAGACCTTGGAGTGGGTGGGTGGAGACTCCTCAGAGTTCAGTGTTGCAGGTGGGGAATATACACAGTTTTATACAGTTTTACAGTTTTATGCCTGGCTGGAGGGTGCTGTGGCATGCTAGCAGGAGTAGGAGGTCTAGTTTTTAGGGGGTCTCTCCCATGAGATAGAGTGGGAGGAAGTTTGAACTCTGCTCGCTTGTTTGCATGGAGTAAACTGAGAGCCCTTGTTGTGGGGGAGGGGACTCCCATCCACTTGGTGGTGGATTTTGTACTTTTTGGTTGTATTTTTGGAGTTGCAGCTCACCTCAGGAAGGTTGAAGTGCGCTCTTCAATCTTCTCTCTTGGCTCTGCTCCAAACCATCAGCTAACTTGCTAAACTTCTGTCCTTTAAGCCTCCTTCTGGATGGGAGCTTCTGCAAAAAGCTGGCTACAGTCCTCCATCTTGGCTCCGCCCCTCAATGTGAGCAATTCTTACTGGAGTTAGGTGATATCTCAGACAGTTTTTATTTGCATTTCTCTAATGATTAGAGATGATGAGCATTTTTTCCATATGTTTGTTGGCCATTAATCTGTGTTCTTCACAGAACATTCTGCTCATGTCTCTAGCCCCAGTGATCAAATTGTTTGTTCTTTTTTTAGATGGTTAATTTGAGTGCTCTGGAGATTTTAGTTATGAATTCTTTGTCAGATTTGTAACATTGAAATATATTTTCCTAATCTGAAGGTTGTCTGTTTGTTTTGATTGTTGTGTCCTTGGCTGTGCAGAAGCTTTTTAGCTTAATTAAATCCCATTTATTCGTTCTTGTTGTTGCTGTGATTGTCAATGTAGTCTTCTTAATAAAATCTGTCCTAAGACAGATAACCATCTAGAGTTTTTCTCATGCTTTCATCTAAGTTTTTTTTTAATCATTTCCTGCCTTAGATTTAAATCTCTTATCCATCATGAGTCGATTTTTGTTAAGTGATGATAGGTGTGGGGTCAGTTTAAGTTTCAGTCTTTTACATGTGGTTATTCAGCTCTCTCACCACCATTATTGAATAGAGATTATTTTTCTCAGTATATGCTTACGTTTGGTTTATCAAGGATCAGATGGTGCTAAGAGCCTGGTTTCATCCCTAGTTTTCTATTAACTTCCATAGACCTATGTCTCTATTTTTGTGCCAATACTTTGCTGTTTTGATCACTAAAGACTTGTAGTATTGTAGTCTTAGGTGAGACCTGAAACCTGGTAGAGTGATGTCTCCAATTTGTTTTTATTATGAAGAATTTCCTTGGCTAGAGAGTTTTTTTTTTCTTCTTTCCATATAAAATGAGAAACTATTTTTTCAACTTCTTCAAAATATGCTGTTGGTATTTTAATGGAAATTACATTAAATCTGTAGATTCCTTTGGGAACTATGGGCATTTTAATAATGTTGATTCTTCCTATCCAAGAGCATGGTATCTTCTTCCATTCAATAATGTCTTCTGCCATTTCTTTTCTCAGAGTTTCATATTTTCACCATAGAGATTTTTCTCCTCTTTTGTTAGATGTATTCCCAGGTATTTCATTTTCTTGGAGGCTACTTTGAAGGCTATTTTATCTTTGATTTGATTCTCAGCTTGATTGTTATTTGTGTATACAAAGCTACTGATTTGTGGTGATTGATTTTATACCTTGTGATATTACTGTATTTCTTGATGACTTTCAGAAGTTTTTTGGTTGATTCTCTGGGATTTTCTAAGTATAAGATTGTATCATCAGCAAAGAGTAAGAGTTTGATGTTCTCTGACCTCACTTAAATGCCCTTAATAACCTTCTCTTAATTAATTGCACTGGATAGAACTTCCAGCACTATGTTGAATAATAATGGTGATAGTGGACATTCTTTTCTGTTTCTGTTTCTAGGAGGAAATGTTTTTAGTTTTACTTCATATTGGCTGTGAGTTTGTTGTAGATGGCTTCTGTCAATTTAAGATACATCCCATCGATGCCTATTTTCTTAAATGTTTCTATTAGAAAGTAATGCTGAATTTTATTAAATGTTTATTTCTTTATGTATCTATTAAGAGGATCATATTGTATTTGTTTTTGTTTCTATATATTGATTTGCATATGTTAAACCAGACTTGCATCTCTGGGATAAAGCCTACTTGATCATGAGGTGCATTTTTTAAATGTGTAGCTTTGTTCAATTTGTATTTTATCGAGATTTTATTGAGTATTTTTGTATCAATATTCACTAGTGAAATTGATCTTTAGTTTTCCTTTTTTTGTTGGGTCTTTTCTGGATTTTGATATCAGGGACATGTTTGCTTTATAGAACATGTTGGGTAGAGTTCCTTTCTTCTTGATGTTTCAGAATAGTTTCTGCAATATAGCTACAATCCCTTCTTTTCATGTTTGATAGAATTCTGTTGTGAAGCCATTTAGTCCAGGGCTTTTTGTTTAGGGAAGCTTTATATTATTTCTTCAATTTCAGTGCTTGATATTGGTCTGCTCAAGATGTTTATTTCTTTCTGGTTCAGCCTAGGGAGGTTGTTATGATTCCAGATATTGGTCCATTTCCTCCACATTGCCAAATTTCTGGGCATGGAGATTTTTATAGTAATCAGAGATAATCTCTTGTATTTTTCTGGAGTCTTTCTATTTTGCCTTTTTCATTTATGATTGAGAATGTTAGAGATTTTACTTTCTATTTCTAGTTAATCAAGCCAAATTTTTATCAATTTTTTTTTATCTTTTTTAGGAACCGACTTTTAAAAAACATTTTCTGAGCAATTTTTTTATTTTTAATTTTGTTTATTTCAGACCTAATTTTTTTCCTGCTAAGTTTGTCATTACATTTCTCTACCTTTTCCAGTTCCTTGTGATGGTTTGTTAGATTGCTGGTATGTGCTCTGTTTGTTTAGATATGGGTATATAATCCAACAAATTTCCCTCTTAGGACTTCCTTTGTAGTATCTCATAGGTTTAGTTTGTGGCTTCAAACGACAAATTTTCAGTTATGATATCCTCAAGTTGTTTTTTAATCAAAGAAAATAATGATTTTCCTCTTTATCTCTTCCTTGACCCAGCTGTCATTTAGCATAAGGTTGTTTAGTTGTTTCCATGACTTTTTGTGAGAGTTGAGTTCTGTTTATTTCATTGCTATTTCAAAAGATACATGGTGTAATTTTTATTTTTTTAAACTTCTTGAGGTTTGATTTATGTTCTAGGATATGACCAATTTTTCAGAATGATTATAATAAATATTATTGGAGTGGAATGTTCTGTACATATCTGTTAAGCCCATTTGGTGTAGAGTTATATTTAAGTCCATTGTTTCTTTGTTTAGTTTCTGATTGGAAGCTTTGTTCTCTTCTGTTAGGGGTGGGTTGAAATAGCTGGTGTTATGGGGTTGTAATATCATGCAGTTCAGATGAATTAGGATTCATTTTATAAATCTGCAAGCATTTAAGTTAGGTGCAATAATAATTAGAATTTAAATGTCTTCTTGTTGTATTGTTCTCTTGACTAGTATATTTATCCATCATTGTCTTTTAGTTTTTATTTTTTGTTGCTTAAAAGCCCATTGTATCTGCAAATTATATGTAACTCCTTCTTTCTTTTGATATTGATTTGCCTGAAATATTGTTTTCCAGTCCTTCATGCTGAGTCTTGTTTTGTTCCTGTATGTTAGATGTGCTTCCTGAAGACATCATGTACTTGGCTTATGAATTTTTTATCCAGTCTATAAGCCTGCGCCTCTTAAGTAGGGAATCTAAGCCATTCACATTTGAGATAATTGGTAACAATGGTGTTCTCTTCATCTTGTTTTGTGGAGGTCTCTTTCTTATTTTTATCATTTGAGTCATTGTGGAAACTAGGTTTTGTCCTTTAATTTCTGGGTATGTTTACTCTGCTGCTGGTCCCTCTTAATGGTCTGCATCATACAGGTCTGAGTAAATTCCTGAAAAGCTGGTCAAATGTCTTCAAAGTTTGCTTATCAGTAAAATATTTGATTTCTCAATAAAATATCAAACTTAGTTGATCAGCATACAGAAAACTAAGCTGGAAGTTGTTTTGTTTGAGAAGACTTAAGACAGGTGACCAGTCTATTCTGGCTTGTAATGTTTCCACTGAAAAGGCCAGTCACCCTAAAGGTTTTGCCCTTGTAAGTAAGCTACTGCTTATTCATAGAGACTTGCAGAATTTTCTCTTTCATTTTGACCTTGACCATGTTCTTTGCAATGTGTCTAGAAGATGCTCTTTTTACATTGAGATGAAGCAGGGTTTGATATCCAAGGAGTATGTCTGATCTTTTGGGGATGGTTGGGAAATTTTCAGTTATGATATCCTCAAGTTGGACTTCCACACTTTCTGGTCTCCCTTTTGCTTCTTCAGGAAATATCTACAATTCAGATGTTTTTACACTTTGTGTAGTCCTATATTTCTCTAAGATTTCTCAGATTTTACTCTCTTCTTTTCTGCCTCTTTATATAACTGAGTTAGCTTGGGGTGAGTTAGTTTCTTCGAGCTCTGAGATTCTTTCTTCTCCATGACGTAATCTGTTATGGAAACTTTTTATTGCATTTTGAAATCCACCTGAATGACTTGTTCAATTCTTTGTGCTCTAATTTCCTCAGGTGTTTCATTCATTTCTTGAGTCAATTTTCTGCCTTCCTTTTGGCATTTTTCCATTTCCTTTTAATTCCTTTCATCATTTTTGCCATCCATATTCTTAGTCCCTGCTTGTTCAATGCCACACTGCTGCCTTGAGGGATAGTCCCTCCCAGAATTTGGTCTGATCCCCAGTCCACTGCTATAGGGTGCCCATGATTCAGTAGAGGGTGATCTCCTGCAACGTTCTTTTTTGCAGTTTTGGCCAAGGCTGGCTTTGAACCCGCCACCTCCAGCATATGTGGCTGGAGCCCTACTCCTTTGAGCCACAGGCGCTGCCCTGATCTCCTGTAACTTAATCCCTTGGGGTTTCCACATGTAGATTCTGCCCCTGGGTCACAGAGCTTCTGTGCACCCATTTTCTTTGCAGGCCTTTCACACTTCTTATCTTTTTTTGGTTCCTGGTGACCATATTATCTTGTTGTTCCATTGCAATGTTGTTTCTTGGTGGGAAGATCAAAGTGGAGGCAGCTGGAGACTCTTCTTCCTGACCTTACTAAGAGTAGATGGCCAGGACATATATCTAATCTACCATCTCAGAGCTTTTCCCATCCCTAAATTTTGGCTTAATAAATCTTCGCTGATTGAAATATTTGCCTCAGTCATTTATTTTCAGTTGTCATCTAGAATAGGCAAATCCATAGAGATAGTATGAATAGAGGTTAATAGGAACTAGTGGGAAGGAAAATGGAAAATTTGTGTTTAATAAGCATAGAGATTTTGTTTTGGATGATGAAAAGGTTCTAGAGATTGATAATGGTAATGATTATATGTATTTTCTAAGGTTGACTTTTTGGAAAGCCCAAGCTTAGGCGGGTAGTATATGACAGTAATTTAATAGTAATTTAATTATAAGAACCTGAAATTATAAGAACATGAACACAAATTATAAGAACATGAAAAATGACTGAGGCAACTACTCAAGAAATTACAAGGAAGAGCTAGGTGTGGTGGCTCACACCTGTAATCCTAACACTCTGGGAGACTGAGGCAGGTTGGTTGCTTGAGCTCAGGAGTTTGAGACCAACCTGGCCAAGAGTGAGGCCCCATCTCTCTAAAAATAGAAAAAATAGCCAGGCATTGTTGAGTGTCTGTAGTTCTAGCTACTTCTGAAGTTAAGGAAAAAGGACCACTCAAGTCTAGGAGTCTGAGATTGCAGTGAGCTATGATGCCATGTGGCATTATACCCAGGGCCAAAGAAAAAAAAAAAAAAATAAGAAAAAGAAGAAAGAAATTACAAGGAATTAAAAGAAAGCAAAATTCCTTTAAACAATTGGCCCCAGGTATGAAGTGAAGACTGAATTCCTGTAGTCATATGTCATAACTCTCTGAGTCTGATAAATGTTGCTTGTCTCACATAAATCACACTGCTTCAAGCTATTTTTCTTTTCTCAGTCTTACAAAGTGTAAACACAGAGTATGCAGCTAAACATTTGTCAACCTTAAATAATGAAATTTAGAAAATATGGTTAAATATACAGTTTATTCCAAGCTCAAAGCTTGAGGATGACAACTCAGGAGCATAGATTCAAAATGCTCAGAATATACACTCCATTAGAAGCAGTTATAAGTGGAATTTCAAGGAAAAAATAAGAGAAAGTTACTAAATAGTTTACCAAGAATTTCCATTAGAATAACATAAGCTGTTGATTGGCTATACAATCAACAACTTTGTATCACCAATTTTTGTATCACAAATTGTAGGAACATGAAGATAACAGGTAGAACAGTAAGTCAGGAACAAAATGCCTTTAAATAATTGTCATCAGACATGGGTTCAGGATAAGAGAGTGTGACTGAAGTCCTATATTCATGACCTCCCAGAGCTCAAGCTATTTTGAGCTATTTTTCTTTTCTCACTTTTTGAAAAAAAAAAAATGGTAAAGATGGTATGTCAAACAGTTAAGTGATGACAAGATTAAGTTAGCATTTTTCTGGATTTTGTTTTGGGATTTGTAAGCTTATAAAATTTGTAATTTGTTGTGATTTCTTTCTCATCTGAAGAGAGTATGTATTAATGAATCTAACTACAATATGTGATCATGACATTTAGCCTTTTCCTTAAAGAAGTTTCCCCAAGGCTCGGCGCCTGTGGCTCAAGTGGCTAAGGCGCCAGCCACATACACCTAAGGTGGCAGGTTCGAATCCAGCCCGGGCCTGCCAAACAACAGTGATGGCTGCAACCAAAAAAATAGCCAAGCATTGTGGCGGGCGCCCATGGTCCCAGCTACTTGGGAGGCTGAGGCAGGAGACTCGCTTGAGCCCAGGAGTTGGAGGTTGCTGTGAGCTGTGATGCCATGGCAGTCTACCCAGGGGGACAGCTTGATGCTCTGTCTCAAAAAAAAAAAAAAATTTTTCCCCAAATTACATAAGGTCCAGGCTCATAAAATCTGAATCCTAACCCTGAATCATTACATAAGCATTTCACATTATATATCAAATCAACAAATTGTGCCTAACAAATGCATTAATATACACAGTTATGATTTAAGAAATAATTAAAAAAATAAAACACCAAAGTGATATAAAAGTGAATTGCATGTGAGCAAAGAAAAATAGCTCTTAGAAGTCTGAGCTGTCTGAAGTTTGCAAAATGTCTCAGGCCCAGAAAGAAAGGAGCATGAGACCTCAGTTACACATTTCTATCCCTGGCCCATACCTGGTGAAAATTATTTAAAGGCATTTTGTTCCCAACTAGCTTCTTCACCCATTATCTTCATGCAACTAGATTTCTGATACAAAGAACAATGTGTAGACAATCAATAGCCTATATTATTTTAACATGAATTATTAGTAACAACTTACTAATTTCCTCCTTGTTTTCTTTAAAAATCCACTCGTAATTGCTGCTAATTGGAGTATGCATTTGGAAACTTGAGTTTATCCTCCTGGTTGCAATCCTCAGGCTTAGTCCAAATAAACTCTCTACTTACATTAATTTTGCCTTGATTGCTTCCCTTTAGGTTTACATTTCATAAAAAGCTGAGATAATGTGGGGCAAAGCCCCATGTGGGCACTTGTGAGACTATTAGAAAATTGAGGAAAGGAGATATTATTGCTCTTAAAATAACTAAATGATCTGATTTTCTTATTTCTTTTATTCATTTCACCATATATTTTAAATACTTTTCAATGCAGAAAGTCTTCTTAGAATGTATTACAAGTTATAAGAAAGAAAAGATGATCACATACCAAATGAATATGTAAATGATGGGGTGGGGCCTAAAGTACAGTATTTTTAGCAAGACAATCTTTCATTATGAAGGTTGAATTTTTCTTTATTATTTAAAAAGAGAAAGATTGGAAATGTAGAAAAGAAAAGGAGCTACCAAAACAATTTTAGGAACAAAGTAAAAGAGAAGTTAGTTTATTTAGAGTCTAAACTGTCTATAACTTGATTTATCCAAGGGTTTATTTTTGTAATTCTTTGTAATTTGAAAAGTTGCATTTTTCTAAATTAATAAAAAAAAATAAGTACAGTGAAAGATCTTGTCACACTTACATGAACTGTGTAATTGAAGATAAGGGGCAAAGATCTCTAGGGACAAATATTCTGATGTCAGTTTTTCCTCCAAATGGGAGTGCTGCTCTACTACCTTGGGTAAGCTGTTCTATTTCAGTCCTAGGTCTATTTTAATTTTTAGTAACCTACATGATGTAGCTGATTCAACTTCCCCTACATTTTCATCATTAGGAATTTAAAGACTCAGTCTTCTCTGTCTCTAGGCTCTCAATCTGTCCCTCTATACTTGTCTATCTCAAAAGATCTCATATGAGTTAGAAACTGATCCCTCTCCTTGCAACAAGATATAATCCCATGCTCAAGCCACTGATCTTCTTTATTCTTGAATTCAAAGCTTCTCCTTGCCTGTACTCTCTCTTTGCGTCATTTGAGGATATGGAAAGTCTTCAGTTTGAAAGGTCTGGTCTGTGCCTCTTAGATTCCCACACTTACTGGATAAAAAGAAATTCTGGACAATTACAACTTCTTTAGTTCTATAAGATTTGTCTCAGAACAATAGGTGCTAGATCTTCATATTCAGGTCATCAGTTTTGGGTAAGGTAAGGTAAGCAACTTTGAGAACTTTATATCAATCAATCACAAAATATTTCCATTATCAGCTTCTAGACATTCTGGAAAGCTGATTAAATTCAGGGAAATAATACTGAATATAGAAGTTGATATATCTCAGAATTCTAATTTTAGGTATTGTGGATCAGCACTACCCAAGTAAACTTTTTATCTTTTGACCTCATTTCTTCTTTCATCTGATAAGATAGACTTGATTATCTACTATGTACATCAGAATGTAGATGTTTTTCTGCTCGGAAAACTTCATAAAGATTTATTTCAGTATAAAGATTCAACTAAGTTTTCAGTGTTGGACCAGCATATTCATTGATATGATTTTAAAAATGTTTAATGGGAGAGGAGGTGTTTTTTTAGTTTGTTTATAGTATTTCATCTTGTCAATAATTCATTCATAAGTATTTCTAAAAATGGTTTTATTAAAAAAATTCTCCATATGCTCTAAGAAACTATTGTACCACACTTTCTCATTTGGTACTTAGAAATTACTGGTGGCAGAAGGCACAGAATATGTGAGTGGCTTCTAGTAGACATTCAGAAGATTGAAAATGATGAGGATAGGATGTAAAACTGGGTATCTAATCCTAAACATAAGAGTCATAATACTATATATGCAAGGTCAAAGATGAAGTGATTTCCAGGGTAGAAATGGACAGGGAAATATCTACGTTTCAATTTTTTTCAAGAAAACCGAGATACCCTTGGTCTGCTTTCAGAATGAAGGATGGGCCCTTTGTTTTAAGCAGCACTTCTCTGCCATTCTAAAGATCCTCCAAGTGGTTTTATGTTAGAAAATGCCTTTTGTTCCACCATAGAAGTCAGAAGTACTGCTGGGGAGGAAACATAATGGATCAAACATACTGCGTGTTCAATGGTGTACATAGTGAGGGTCACCATTTATGCCTGTTTTCCCAAGACAGTTGCTGTCTATGTCAGTCCTCAAATCCTGTCTAGTTTGCCTTTGAGCACTCTCAGACATCTTCTGTGGTGGTCACCAAAGAGTGTGCCAAAATTTGGTATAGACAGAGACTGGCAGGAGAATAAAATCATGAAAAAAGAAAAAGAAAAAAAAAATGAAACTGGCTGCCTGCTATTCATTCTGGTATATACAGAGGAAAGACATTGGACAGTGAAATTACAAAAGTAAATTGTCACTGCTATTACAGTATTGCTTAAGGCTCAGCTAACATTCATTTGTTTGTTACCTATATTTCATATCTGAGTTTAATTAATTAAATTAATTTCATCTATGATAAACTATTACCACATCAACAGAAAGAAGTGATGGAATCTCAGTGAGAAAATCATTTCTATTCATCATCCACACTTGCACTTCTTTGCTTATCTGAAGAACTAGAAATTAGAACTCATTGGCATAATCTTAAAGAAAAAATATATTATGTGCTTGACCTGATAAAGAAACTGATAGTTCCATAATTTTTAAAGGAGATCAAAATAAATTCTAATCGTATTAAAATGTCATACATTTTAAAAAGTGTGACAACTGAATTAAAATGTAATTGCATATTAATCACATACCTATATGGGAAATAACTTTTCAAAACAAACTTAGAGGATAAAGGGACAAAATAAATATAAATTTACAATTACATGTATTAGTTTGGGTAAAATAGCTACAATAAATATTACATGAAAATGAATGTTCTTATTCTATAGTGAAAACATACCAGGTTTGAAAAATCTCCAATATAAAAAAGGGCATAGGTTATGCAATGATCACACACAATCAGTTCCCAAAATAAATCATAGAAAGACAAAACAGGGCATGTAATATATGTACAAGTTTCTTAGTAATTGATGAAATCTATTGCATGTTTAGATACCAGGTCCAAATGCTGAGGCAAGGGCCGGGCAACAAGTGTTAACCATCACTGGTCAAAAACTTTGACAACTTGGTGATGGGATTCTGAGGCCCAATAATCCGTCTTCCCTGGGCTATTCCGAAGAATTAAGTTCATAGTGTTGCATGTTATAAACATATTATAAGCATATCAGTATATTGTAAGTGATGTTAATGTCAACCAACTAAAGAATAAGTAAATTCATGTTGCATCATTAAATCATTGCAATATTTTGCATAAAGAATGCACACCTACAGGGAAAAGGTGTATTATATACTATTAAATATATAAAAAATTAAAAGTTATTAGAATTAAAAATTATACATGAATGTAAAATTCATTATTATATGATTGCATAGAGTATTCCAGTTGGTTTTTTCACTTATTTTCCAAGTATTTTTAAACATTGGTATACTACTCTGTATTTTTTAAAATCCAGGGGATGAATCAATACTAAAAGAGTGAGAGGAAAGAGCTTTTGAAATATGAGCAATTATGGAACCACTCAAATTTCCCATTTGTGAGAAGTGTTGGGGATGTCTCCAGGGTCTCATTAGTGAGTTTCAGTGCCAGGAATAATCTGGTGAGGGCTGGGGACACTTCCACACTTATGGGCAGATTTTTGGGCCCAGTTGTCTCTCTTGGGCTTATTCAATATTCCTCACGGACCAAAAGTAGTCACAGTACTTGGTCTCCAACTGACCATCTAACCTCCTCTGAATTTATAGGAAAATAATGAGCACCACCCCCCCACCCAAGAAGTTTGTTCTTATTATGGTTTCGAGAGGCAGGGCTGGATGGGCATTTACCTCCCCACACCATGTGGATTTTTGATGAACTCTTTAATTTCTCCAATTTTTTTTAAGGCAGTAATATGAGCAGGACACTCATTAGTAAAACAGCAAGTGAGAAGCTTTGATGTAAAACTATATATTATCAAAAGTGAGAAAGCAGCAAAGTGTATGGTGATACATTGTGGGTCTCATTAGTGAAAGCCTAGCCAAGAATTTACTTTCGTAGTTACTTATCCATCCTTCCCGGCATAATTGTGAAATGCACAGAGAGGCCTTGGTGTAAATTTCTTGTGTACTAGCCACTGGGCTTCAGTTTCCATCATTCCATTGTTCTTTTCTCACATTTTCCAACCTTTTCACATTTTTCACAATACACTGGGGAGGGAGAAGTCAAAAGTGCAGACATTCTACTCAAAACTATTTTTAAAGTGCCTCTGTGGTCAGACATACTAGATGGACTATTAATTTGTCTTAGTTGTAGGTTCCTTGAAGGCAGGGGACATGTCCATACATTCTTATAGGAGCCTGTAGAATTTACATCTTTGACATACCCAGAGTGCCTCAGGGAATATTTGTGGAATGAATGAATTAATGTCTATTTTGGCTCATTGGAAAACAGCATAAAGTCATTATACTGTCTCTGGTTATAAAGAGCCATGTGCTGTGGGGAAGTTACTTAACCCCTTTAGCCTCACTTTTTCTCATCTGTAGAATTGGTAAAACCATAGTCTAGTCTACTTAAGATTGTCAAGAAAAGTAAACAATCTTCATTAATCACTAAACAATCTTATTACAGGTTCTTACTACTATTTGTAGGTCAATATACACAAGTAACATCATTACATTTCTAATTTGGTATTACACCTGAAGTTTTTGGTCAATCCTGTCTAATTTCAGGTGTGTTCTTTTCTGAGAAACTTATTTAGGTAAAGATATTTGGAGCTATCATATTCCGGAAAACATATTCATAGTGCTCTCCCATAAAAATCTCAGGGGAGATACAAAAATAATTTTAAATTTTGTAGTGGCCACATTAAAAATGTTGAAAGAAACAAAAGAAACTAATTTCAATCTGTACTATTTATTCTAATTTATGAAAAATATTATGATTTTATCATGTCATCAATATAAATGGTTTTAACAGATATGTGGTACATTTTTAAGTAAGTTTTTGAATTCTGAATGTAATTTGCACTTACAGCATGTTTCAATGGTGAACAGTCATGTTTTGTGTGCTCTACAGCCTCATGAGGCCCACAGCTTCCATGTGTATGTTGTAGATATACAAGATGCTAAGAGAAGCTGCCTAAATAATCCATAAATATTCATAAATGTGGTAAAATGTTATTTATCTGAAATAGCTATATATGCATACTCTAAGAGAGTGGGAAACAATATCTTTAGTATTAGTAAAGTCAGTTTATTTTTTCATTCCTTTTTTTATTGAAAAGTTAATTTGGGGGGAGCACCTATGGCTAAAGGAGTAGGGTGCCAGCTCCATATACCAGGGGTGACAGGTTCAAGCCTGGCCCTGACCAAAACTGCAAAAAAAAAAAAAAAAAAAAAGAAAGAAAGAAAAGTTAATTTTGATTATTGTTCCTATCTCACTTAATCATGTTGACTAAGTTGTATGTTATTAATCAGTAGTTTTCTGCTAAAATCAGAAAAAAACACCACTTGATCCTAAAGATTATTTTTTACCTTGATTATTTTCTCCTAATAATTATTAGATTGTTTCCCAGAGTTCAAAGCTCTTGTGGTTTATTCTTCATCAGATAAGCACTATTTTTAAATACCTAAAGTCTACTAAATATAAGTTAAGCATCAAGTTTTACTGTAATGAATGGTGTGAATTAGGTAAAATCAATGTGATTCTCCTTCCATAGGCAAATATATATGCTCTTAATTCATGGTTTTCAAAGTGGATTTTGAGAATGAGATGATAATGGGAGAGAGTGGCCTAGGGTGGGGCCATCCTCCCTTCCTTACCCCCACGCTCTATTGAATCAGGGTGGTTCAATTTTCATGTTTCATGTACATGCCCTTCAATGTAAGAATGTAGTTCAGAAAGAGAAAATAAAGTGCATGAACAAAATAATATAAAATTGCTTCATCACAACATCTAAATTAACAAGTAATAGGAAGTCAAACATTATCTTCCTGTGAATAATGGTATAATGTTTTGTAATATAATGTTCCTCAGACTATTTTTGCAATAATTAGTATTAAGGTTTATGAAATCAGATTTGTATTTTTTATATGTCCATGACTACACAATAATATTTCAGGCAAACAAAATATTTTTCTAATTATCTATCACATCATTCTCTCTCTTGTGTATCCCCTACAGAGCTATGGAGTGGGGTAATTATTCCATGTATGCTGACTTTGTCCTCCTGGGTTTGTTCAGCAGCACCCGTTTTCCTGGGCTTCTCTTTGCCCTCATTCTCCTGGTCTTTGTGATCTCCATAGCCAGCAACACTATCATGATCATTCTCATCCATATAGACAGTCGCCTCCACACCCCTATGTACTTCCTGCTCAGCCAACTCTCCTTCATAGACATCCTGTGCATTTCTACCATTGTGCCTAAGATGCTGGTTGACCAAGTGATGAACCAGAGGGCTATTTCCTTTGCAGGATGCACTGCCCAACACTTCCTCTACCTGGCCTTTTCAGGGGCTGAGTCCTTGCTCCTGGGACTCATGTCCTATGACCGCTATGTAGCCATCTGCAACCCTCTGCGCTATCCTGTCCTTATGAGCCGCAAGGTCTGTTTGTTGATTGTAGGGGCAGCCTGGCTGGGAGGTTCTACAGATAGCTTCTTGTTCACTCCAATAACCATGCAGTTCCCTTTCTGTGCCTCTCGAGAAATCAATCACTTCTTCTGTGGGGCCCCTGCTCTTCTGAAGCTCTCCTGTACGGACACATCTATCTATGAGACATCCATGTATGTCTGTTGCATCCTGATGATCCTCATCCCTTTCTCTGTCATCTCAGCATCCTACACTAGAATTCTCATTACTGTTTATAGGATGAATGAGGCAGAAGGAAGGAGAAAGGCTGTGGGGACCTGCTCCTCACACATGATGGTCATCAGCCTCTACTATGGGACTGTCATGTACACATATGTTCTGCCTCCTTCTTACCACACCCCTGAACAGGACAAAACCGTGTCTGCTTTCTACACCATCCTCACACCCATGCTCAACCCGCTCATCTACAGCCTCAGGAATAAAGATGTCACAGAGGCCCTACACAAGGTTCTGGGGAGGAGTTTGTCCTTAGGAAAGGTAACCCCTTTCTAAAGAAATTGCATGTGCTGTTAGAGGTATGAAAATGCAAGACTTTCTCTATCACCTTGGAACCTTGGAGTTGAAATTGTCTCTATCTAAAAACGTAACTGTGGGGCATTCATGGGATTTGTAAAGCAAACTGGGATTTTGAAGATTTGGTCATTTTTTTGGTATTAGAGCTCTGAACAATGGATAGTTTTGGACAAAGTGGCAATAAATTATGGTTCTGGCAGTTAGTTTTTTTTAAAAACTGTGCTTTCTACTGCAAATCACCCAGTAACTTGTAATTGGCTATGTGCTCAGTCTTATCAAAAGAAATAGTCATCTTTAGCTACTTCTGACTTCTTATCACTGCCTCTCTTTAGACCTTCTGCCAGTTAACTATTGAAAGAAATAGACTTGTCAAATATTATTGTGGTTGTATTTTAAATGTAGTGATCCCATCTTAAATTTTGGAATATGTTCTAAAATGTCCAGTGGATGCCTAAAACCACCA
The DNA here is from genome assembly GCA_963574585.1 of Otolemur crassicaudatus. Taxonomy (NCBI): domain Eukaryota; kingdom Metazoa; phylum Chordata; class Mammalia; order Primates; family Galagidae; genus Otolemur; species Otolemur crassicaudatus. The sequence goes on from CAUYQS010025122.1 coordinate 19,401, forward strand.
ATACTACCAAACTATCAGTTGAGACACATTTCTGTTCATATCTTCCAACCACAAGTTTGATTCCTTTAACATCTTACCTAAGCACTTATCATGCACTGTGACTTGCTGCTTTTGTATTTTGAGGTGTGACAGTAATACTCTCCCAAATTTCTTTTTATTTATTCACAGTGTGTTTTGTTATATTATTATTTCAAAATATCATGAGGACATGAATGTTTTGGGTTACATGGATTACCTTTGCTACTCTTGAGTCAGAACTATTAGTAGTCCCCCTACCTTAGATAGTGTTCATTGTGAAACATCTGAAAGTTGTAGCTCACAGCTGTAGTAGCAGAAGAGGGAAAACAAAACAAGAAGCTATCATCCAACATGATGATATGCTAAACAGAACACATGCTATCCCACATATCAACACTAACACGTTAGGTAAACGCTTTGAACACTCCACTTAAAGACACAAACTGGCTGAAAAGATGAAAAAACAAAGCCTAATTACATGTAGTGTCCAAGAAACTCATCTAACAAGGATGGACATGGACAAACTCAATATAAAGGGAAGGAAAAAAATTCCATGTAAATGAAAACCAAAGAAGGGGTTGTAGTCATACTCATGACAAAGACAGTGAATTGAATCAATAATGGTAAAAAAAGACAAATATAGTTTTAGATAATGGTAAAGAAAAAAAGACATACAATCCTAGAGTTTCTCCCTGATTTGTTCTATGAAGCTAGTATCACCTTGATACTAAAGATAGGGAAGTACACAACAAAAAAAGTAAACTATAGACCTTATGAATAAAGATGCAAAGATCCTCTATAAAATACTATCAAACTCAAGTCAACATAATGTAAAATATTAATTCACCATGGCCAAGTGGGCTGTATCCCAGGAATGCAAAGCTGGATAAACATATGTAAATCAGTAAATGTAATACACCGTAAATAATCTGCCATGGCCAAATGAGCTTTATCCTAGAAATGCAGGAATGGTTAAACCTGTGTAAATCAATAAATGTGATACATCACATAAATGGAAGCAAAACCAAATACCATATGATCATCTCAATAGATGCAGGAAAAACATTCAACAAAAAAATTCAGAACCCTTTATTATAAGAACCCTCAATAAGCAAAGCATAGAAAGAACACATCTCAAAATTATAAAAATCATATGTGACAAACTCACAGCATCATCATACTGAATGAGGAAAAGTTGAAAGCATTCTCTTTAAGAACCAGAACAAGATAAGCATTTCCAGTGTCACCATTTTATTTAAAGTAGTACTGAAAGTCCTAGCTAGAGAAATCAGACAAAAGAACTAAGGTACATTCAAGTCAGGAAAGAGGAGGTCAAACTATTGCTTTTTGCTGATAAAATAATGTATATTGAATTCCCCTAAAACTCCACTAGTAGACTCCTGGTATTTATAAATAAATTTAGCAAGGTTTCAGGTTATAAAGTAAATGTACGTAAATTAGAAGTTTGTATATGTATCAATAACAGTCCTAAGTTCAGAGTCAAACTTAGGACTCAATGTTATTCACAATAGCTACCAATAAAATAAAATGTCTAGGTATATACTTAACCAAGGAAGTGAAAGATCTCCTCAAAGATCTCTATGAGTTTTCAAAGAGAACTCTAAAACAAATGGAAAAATATAACTTGCTCATGGTCAGCATTGTTTAAATGCCCATATTATGCAAAGTGGTTTACAGATTCAATGTAATTCCTATCAAAATGCCAATGAAATATTTCACAGATATAGAAAAAAATAATTATAGCATTTATTTGGAAGCAGAAAAGAGCCCAAGTAGCAAAAGTATTCATTGGGGGGGGCATTATATTTACATTTCTAGTCTTAGAACTACACTATAATGGTATATTGTATAGAAACCAAAACAGAAAATACTGTTGGCACAAAAATAGAAACACAGACCAATGGATAGTGCATAAAACTAAGATATGAAGCCATCTGCATACAGCCAACCAATTTTGGAAAAGCAGATAACAATATATAGTGAGGAAAAATGGTCCTGGGAAAATTGGTTAGTCATATGCAGAGGAATGAAACATACCCTCTGCCTCTCATATTCACAAGAGTTTATTTAAGATGGATAAAATACTTAAATGCAAAACATAAAACACTATGAATTTTAGAAGAAAATGTAGGTAAATGCTTAGATATCACCTAAGGAAAAGAATTTATCACTAAGACCTAGTGGCAACTACAGCACCAACAAAAATAAACAAATGGGAGTTTATTAAATTAAAAATGCTTCTACACAGCTACATAAATAATCAACAGAGTAAGTAAACAAACTAAAGAATGGTAGAAAATATTCACAAACTACAATTCAGAATCTACAAAGAAATCAGCAAGAAAAACCTAAAAGCCCCATTAATTAGTGGTCAAAATACATGAATAAAGTTTTTCTAAAGAAGATAGACAAATGGCCAGCCACATATGAAAAAATGCCCCAAATCATTAATCATCAGTGAAATGCAAATTATAACCATGATTCTACTTGTATTAGAAGGGCTTTTATTAAAACGTTTAAAAACAGTAGATGGCGGTATGGTTGCAAAGACATAGGAACACTTATACACTGGGATTAAAAATTAGCACAATTTCTATGGAAAACAGTATGGAAATTTCTTAAAGTACTAAAAGTAGACCTAACATTCAATACCAGCAATTCCACTGCTGGGTATCTATCCATAGGAAAAGAAGTCATTTTATCAAAAGACACTTGCACTCAAATGTTTATTGCAGTACAATTTACAACCATAAGGATATAAAATGCAGCTCTATAAAACAAAGTCAAAAGATGATCTTGGGTAAAATAATATAATCCTTTTCTATAGTAATTGTTCCTAAAGATCTGTCATATCTCTAATATGTTAAGCCTTAGTAAGAAAAAAAGTTGAACTTAAGAAAAAGAAATGAACAAAGGACATTACTAGAAAAATGGGCAAAGTTGGTATACTTTAAGGCTTCAGTGTAAATTAAAATCATGAGATATTTTTTCACTTACTATTTGGCAAAAATTTCATAGTTGAATAATATCCATATACTTGTCAGTATCAGTCAGTAGTTAATATCTCACTGTGCTCCTTGAGAGAGTACATTATTGGGTGTTATTTTGATGATAACTATTGTTAAATTTTTGATGCCTGTGACCTAGCAATTCTACTTCCACGAATTTATACTATAAAAATCCCATTTGGACATTAAAAAAGATGTTACTAAACAATAGAGTCCACTAATTATCTTTGCTAATTGGATAACAAAGCATACAATATTTATCATTTATAACAATTTTAAAAATACTAGAAAAAAAAAGTACCCTATCAAATGTACATTCTATTCTCTTCCCTTTGGCCAAGTCATGTCTGAAACGTTAAACACAAGGAAAGCAACATAAAATCCTATGCTGAAGGGGGACTGTTCCCAAATGATTCCAGACCTGGCCCTGATTGCTTTCACTTCATCTGATAATTTATTGTTTTCCACACCTACAAGAACTTTCTGTTTGAGAATTAGAAGCATGTTGCTTATCTCCTCTTTGGAGAAGTAGACAAATCACACAACAGACCATAATTACTACTGTACCTTGTCACAATCTTATCACCTGAGTTGGGTATACAAAGAGTTTATATTGGGGACAAAAGCAAACGCATAATAAAATCAAGCTCTACCAGAAGAAGGCAGATCACACAACTATCCATCAAGGACAGGAGCTTAAAGGACTGGATGTGAGGCATGGAGAACTCTGTCAGGGAATGCCATGTTCAGTATGGACACACACCTCAGATGGCATAGGTAATGGATACAATCGAGAGAGCTACAACTCCAGAGCAAGATTTGCTGGGCTTGGCTCCCAGCTTCTCTACTGCCATTTGTGTGAACCTGGACTGAGTCCTTAACTGCTCTGTACCAATTGTCATCTGTAAAATGAGACAGTAATTATTGCTACCCAAGAGAGTTGCAAGTGGGTTAAGTCAGGAGACACACATGCATGCCTGTGAGTGGCTGACAGGTTCAAGTACAGAGTACGTTGTTACTTATATTAGCATATAGGGAGTCATTAACAGCACTGTTACTGTCATCTTATTTCAGCACCATCAATACCAGCAGTAGTAGCTCTGAAGACTAGGGAATGTCTCAAAAAACATGGCACTAGAAGAGGTTCAGGGCTGAGGCAGGCAAGTCTGGCTCAAGAACAGTTGCACACCCTGAGCTGCTCAGCCAGAGATCTAGAACTACTGCTACAGCCATTGTCAGAGCTCCAAACCCTCCATGCACCTTCTCTGCAACTTCTCAGACATGGGAGAAACCTTGGGAACCTAAGGTTTGTTGCAGTCATGGAACTGTAATACTTTAAAAGCTGGAGCTCAAGCTTTCCATGAAAGCCAGTAGTTTACAGATGAGAGCCAGATCAATGAAACCATTTGCTACATGTTGTCATGTCAGCTATTTGGGTATTTGCATATATAGGTGGCCTTTAGTATGTTGCCTGCAGCAAGTGACTCTATTTCTGATGCTGTTTCTCTTATAAAGAATTTCATTTTAGAGGTTAGAGAAAACAATTAGAGAACCACTACTGTGAATTGAATTTACATACAGGAGGAATTGGGAGAAAGTACATGTGTAGTTCTGAACTCCAGGGAGGTGGGTAATCTGACCCAATCTTAAGTGTAACCCAAAGGAAGATGGATTCAAAGTCCAGTTAAATAAAGGAGGAACATAATTCCATTACATTCTGAAAGGACAATTTAAGATTGCCGGGATTCTATTTTTCAGAAATTTCTAAACACACAGTAGTATTGATGACAAAAAAAAAAAAAAAAAAAAAAAAGGAGAAAACATGTAGACATATCTTTTTGTGTTCTTTGGCACAGATAAAAGTACAGGGTGGAAATAAGGAAGAATAACTCAATGGTAACACAAACATAAAGGAAGGCAAATGTCTAAAATTATACAAAATATTATGTATAGTTAGCAGGCTACTACAAAAGTTTTGAGACAGACTGTATTATGGTCTGTTATTTCTCCTCCAAGAAATGCAGTTCATAGTCCTTTCTGATTCACCTGTGGAAGCTTTAACTTGCTTGATTTATTGGTGTTGCCAGGAGAGTTTCATTTGTTTTTGTCCATGTATATTTTATGTTTCTTGATTTTTGTGTAACTTAAAACACAAGACTTTTGTAAAGACCCATGTAGAAAGCCTTTTTAAATTATGCTGTGAAGAGTGAGGGAGGCTCAAGGAAAGGCCAGGCCTTAGTTGGGGGTTGAAAGACAGCATTTCTCAAACTGTCCATATTCTACTAAAGCTCCATGAACCATCACATTCTTTAAAAAGACCACTGAATGTTTTTTTCCTTTTGTTTTATTTATTGATGTGTGTGTGTGTTTGTGTTTCTGTGTGTAGAGAGTAGTAAAGATTTGAAACATCAAGAGGGGGGTGCCAGAGGCTACACAGCTGTCCTTAGGGACAAAATTGAGGCCTCCATGGCCCTCCAGAGGCTGCACCCTGTTCTGGCCCTACTGCCTCCCCAGATGGCCACTGGGTTTGACTCCTACCTTTGACGCTATTCCACTGAGATTCTTTTCCATGACTCCTGGCTAAGGAAGCTATAAAACCTGAAAGGAGGCCAGGCTGTGGCATGGAAGGCAGCAAGCAACCGTTGCTCCTGCGCCTTCACTGTCCCTCTGGGCAGCTCTGGGCAGCCAATATCATCACTGCCCCAAGCCTACCACCTGCACCCACCTTGCCCCTCCCACCTTCAGTGAGCATCTGGCCTCCTTCTCAGGGATTTGGCCTTCCTCCCAGGTGAAGAAGCCACCAGCCTGGCCTCCAGGTGCAGCACATCCAGCTGTGTGATCTCTACCAGCTGCCAGCTCCCATATGTGCCAGAGTAGACGGTCAGTAGGCCCTCAGCCAGTGGATGGTGATGGTGTTGAGCCCTGTTTCACCTGCCTATTGGCTATTTGCAACTCCTCTTTGATGGAGTCCTTGTTCTAGATGTGTTGGTCATTATTAAACTGGGTTGTAGGTCTTATTGACTTACAGGAATTCTTTGTACATTTGGATTACCAGTGCTATATATTTATATATTATAAATACAGGCTAACCAGTATAAATGCCAGTGCTCTGTCAGATGGATATATTATAATTACTGGATGGATGGATATATTATAAATACTGACAGTATTTATATAAATACTATTAAATGAAGACATTATTTATTATAAATACTATCAGTCACCAAATGATTTCTTTTGACAATCAGAACTTCTTAATTTTAGTGATGCCTAATACTCTGTCTTTTCTTCCATATTTAGTTAATTTTGTGTCTTATTTAAGAAATATCTGAGTATTTTATGTTGCAGAGGACAGCCCACTGGAGTGAATCTTGTGTTTGGAGTGAGGTAGGGATCAGCAGGTGCCTGCTCACTCCTGCTCCCCTGGCAGCTGACTCAACCTTTGCCTGACAATGTCACCTTTATGGGCAGTCAAGTGTAGGTCTATTTTTGGATGCTCCATTCTATTCTATTGGTCTTTCTGCCCATCTTTATTCAATATCACCCTGTTTAAATCCAATAGTTCTATAGTAAATCTTACAATCAGTAGTATAAGTCTTCTGTCCTTGTTCTTCTTCAAGATTATTTAGATTGTCTTAGACTTTAGCTCTGTCATGTAAATTTTAGAATCAATGTATTGATTTACACACATGTACAAATACTGCTGGGATTTTATATGATTTTTATTTTGTATGATTACATTGACTCTATAGGCCAGTTTGTTAATTATTGTTGTTAATCTTAACAATATAGAATCTTCTAATCTGTGGACATTTAGTTCTCCATTAATTCTCCTCAGCAATTTTTCAGTGTTCAGTGTATAAGTATACAAGAATTTTTTGTTAGATTTACTCCTAGATATTTGAGATATTTTATTTTTTGAATTATGTTGTAGATGACATTTTCAAAATTCATTTTATATTTGTTTCCTGTATGTGAACATGCAATTATTTTAGTGTCCTGACTTGGTTCTGTGTTACCTTACTAAATACATATACTAATTTGCATAGCTTATAGATTTATTTAGATTTTCCACAAACACAATCATCATGACAGATCTTTTCAATGTTAATACCTTTTATTTATCTTTCTTAAATTAACTCATTGGCTAGTACTTTCAGTGTAATGTTGAATAGAAACAGTATAGTGGACATTTTTTTGTTGTTGTTGTTCCCAAAGGGAACAATATTTCACCATGAGGTATAGTATTGCTATAGACTTTAATGGAGTTTATATTTATTCTAAGCTTACTGGGAACTTTTGAATAAATAGCTATCACATTTTATCACATATTTCTTCTGCATCTATTGTGATGATATGTTCTTTTCCCTTTAGTCTATTATGTGGTGAATTATGTTGGTAGATTCTCAAATATTAAAACAATGTTCCATTCCACTCCATGTGGTTAAGTTGTATGTTTTTCCATGTCACTGAATTTGATTTACAAATGTGGTAAGATTTTTGAATTTATTTTTCTAGAGACATTGGCTAGTAATATTTCTTTCTTGTGGTATTCTTGTCATGTTTTGATATCCAATTTATGGCATCCAAAAAAGAATCAAAAGATTTTCCACTTTTCCTATTTAATAAAAATGTTTATATATGCTGATTTTTCCCCTTAAATGTTTGGAAATTGTTATTCTCTTTCTAGTCTCTAGTAGCTTAGTGAATTAGTTTACAATTTGTTTTCTATTTTAAAGCATGCATTTAAGATTATATATTAAAACAATACTGTTTTAGATACATTGAGTTAAATAAGTTATTATAAGCAATTTAACCTGCATCTTTTTATATTTTATGGCTACTGGAAAATTTAAAAGGGCATGTTACATATTATTGCTATTGGACATTGCTACCTTAGAAAATTGCCTTTATTTTGAAAGAATGGGCTGCCTCCTCAAAAGACCAGAAACTAGGAAGTTTATAATATCAAAAAAATTAAAATAATTGCCATTATATTGTTTCTATTAGTGAATAACATCTAGTATTCGTAAATGGATATAACCTTACATGGAAGGTTAAATGCAGTATTCCTGGGTCAGGCATGCATGTTTCTAATTGCATTCCCATCACCAGGGGCTTGAGGGAATGGGTCCTGGGGTCCTATTTAATCAAGAGTTCTAGTGGGGGAACTGTCCCATCAGGCATTCAGGAAGGGAGGGCAGAGTGGCTTAAAATATCTGGCAGGGCCTCTATCTCTTATGCAGGCTGTGTTTAGGGTTGGGCTCCACTAATCCCTGTCTCTGGCCCCTGGAAGTCCACGGTGGTTCTGCAACAGCCTATGACTTAAAAGTTCTGGAAGATCTGTAGGGATTACAAAAGATACCGTACAAACAAAAAAAGTGGTGAAGGTGGGAAATGGAGAGTTGGAAAAAGGAATTATTGGAACCAGACAGAACCAGCTGAGATGGGAAGCTTGGCCTTCCAGGTCAGCTCTGGAGTCTCTAGGCCCTGATCTTAGAGGAAAAGCTTTGAACTTGTCACCACTGAGTATGATGTTATCTGTGAGTGTGTCAATATGTACCTCAACACTGTTGTGTCAAGGTACGTTCCTTCTGTACCTAATTTGCTGAAAGGTTTTGACATAAAAGAATGTTGAATTTTTTCAAATGCTTTTTCTGCATCTCTTGAGATGATCATGTGGTTTTTGTCTTTATCTTTATTCTGTTAATGTGGTGTGTTACAATTTTTGATTGCCGTATATTCAAACATACTTGCAACTGAAAGATAAATCCCACATGATCATGGTGAATGATTATTTTATTGTGATTTGAAATTCCGTATTCTGCTTGTTAGTATTTTCTTGACTGTTTTTATGTCTATGTTCATGAGGGATATTGTCCTCTAATTTTATTTTCTTGTCTGGCTTTGGGATAAGGATTATACTGGCTTCATAAAATCAATTAGGAGGTATTCCTTCCTCTTCACTCTTTGGAAAAAGTTTAAGAATTGGTATTAGTTTATACTGTGATATCTTATGTACTTCCTCAAAGTTAATATCCTATGGTATGGAAATTTGGGCAAAGTTCACGGGGGGGGGGGGGTTAACTAATTAATCTGTGGTGATAAAGTATCATGAATACATAAGCACTTCAGAGAGAGGTCTGCATCTGTATCAACAATAAGCTAAAGAAAAAAATTCTAAGACTCACTCCCAGAAAGTATAGGAGGTAAAAAAGACGATATTTTTAAAGCAGATACCAAGTGACCCACAAGAGAAAGAGAAGGTCTATGCAGCTATCTTCAATGCAGGTGGATCTGTAATAGCTTCAGACTAGAAAGAGCTTCCATGTCTCTGGGGAAAAAGAACTCACTCTCCAATTCAAATTAACCTAAATGTGTTAATAGGAAATGACCTCCAAATATCAGTGATAGCAAAGAAATCATGAAGCAGAATGATACGTAATGTATAACATATGCTAGTTAATTTGAATAAAAACAATAATAGAGATCTTTAGTATATAATGATTATAGATAAACATAGATAAAAGAGAAAAAGAGATAGGGAAAGTGCATTAAATTCCTATAATGGTGCCTCAGGCACCAAAGCAGTGAGGCCCCTTGCCTCAGTCCCAGGGCAAGTAAGTGATGGAGCCCAGAGCAGCTGCCTGATTCCTAGAGCCCATGCTGGGCTCAAACTTCACTGGGCACTAAGCATTCCACCCCAGGTGCCTCATCCTCTCAGTCTCCCACAAGATTTATGATGGCCTGTTTTCCTTGGCTGTGAGGGTGCTGCTGGCCTGCTAGGATGAGGCCTCCAGGGGACAGGAGACCTTGTGGGAGCAGGAGAGTTAGTAGGTACAAGAAAGAGAGGCAGTTATTAGCCACACCACAGGTCCCTTCCCACTGCCTGCCTCGCAGCTGGAGTCACCATACAACAGGGAGTGGCACTGACTAGGGAATCATGGCCACAGGTGCTCTGTAGCTGGCCACAGAGATAGTCTCCTCCTATCTTCAGCCAGCTAGGCCTTCACTGCTTATGCTCACTAAGCTGCTCCATGAAATTAAACTAGACTCCAAACTGTTGCTCTGGCTGAAGGTGGTAATTGTCTGCAGCCACCTGGAGCCTCTGCAGCTTATGGAGGACTGATCTTCTAGAGCAAGAGGAAGGACAGGAAGATGACAGGGCCTGGGTGGGAGATGCTGAATGGGCTTATGGAGGAGGGAGAGGGGGGTGGATAGGACCTGTCTCTGAAGCTCTTCACTTAAGGGTTCCTCCTCCTTTCAGTCCTGTGCAGTCTCCAACTGTTGCCAGCACTAGATATAAATAGCCTCTCCCCCAGAAATTAGTCCCTGATTTTAGTCCCCACCCTGCACCCCAAGTTGGATGAGTCTCCTTCTTCTTTGTGTGTTAAATTCTCCCATGAAATCTTAGATGCAGAGGATGGAGCTAGGGAGTGTCCTGCCCTGGGGGTCTCTGACTTCTGCATCCCCCCAACCCCCAAAGTGAGGGCCCCAACTGCTCACCTTCCTCCTTTTCTGGGTGCTGACCACATTTCTCTGGAGGACTGACAGCCAACATTCATCAGAAAGGCCCCCTAGTCTGTGACTACCACCCTCCTCACCTCCCCCCTCCTCTTGCCACAGTCCCCTCAGGGCCACCAGGGGCAGGACATATGCACAGAACAGCACTTGGAATGGCTCTGGGTTATAGAGCAGGGGACATGGCAGCTGAGCCTCAGGGACCTTCTGCCCAAAACAGCTCTGTTGACAGACAGGGACCTTGGGTACAAATAGAGAGTTCAGCCATGTAGTAGCTGCCTGATTAGGGAGGGTCACTCTCCTCCATGGGCCCCACCTGTGGGAGAGGCTTAGTCCAGGTCTGTAGCCTCCCTACTTGGGGAACAGGTACTGGCAGCTGATGTGGGGCCTCCACTTTCTGGGCTCTCGGTGCTTGTCCAGGTCCCCAGCTAGGAGAAGCCATGGTGACAGAAGGTTAGGATATCTGGGAGGCCTGAGTAAGCAGCTCTTGCCTGCCCCAGCCCCACTGGAATCTCTGCCTCACACACTAGGGCTGAGTCTACATCAAAGGCCTCAATGCCCCAGTGATCCACCAAGGGACGTTCTTATACAGCACTCCCCCTTCCTCCAGAGGGGACACCTCTGACTGACAAGGAAGGGTCTTCCCATGGTACCAGTTGGGTATACTTTGCTTCCTCATTTACATGGGAGGCTCTAAGTCCTGGTCAGAAAGGATCCACTAGAAATAAGGGACACCCCAGTCCCTTCTCATAAGCCATCTGGAGCACACATCACTTAATGGGGCGCAGGACTGAGAACACTATGACATGTTGGATTAGGGCAGAGTGGGTGGTCACAGCAAACATCCATGTGCCCCCAAGTACGCCCACTGGGACCCAAAGTTGGGCAGTGCATCTGCCGCCTGGTCCATGGGACTCCTCTGCTGTTCCCATCCCTGGTGCAAACAGGAAGCCTCTCCCCATGGGATGCAGGGCAGACAGCAGCAGTAGCAGCTTGGCTTCCTGAGGAGTTGCTAGGCCCCAATGCCACATCTACCCTCAGTCTTGGAGGAGGCTCTGTCAGCACAGGGACCAACATGGGAGCCAAAGCCCTGGTCATTCTACAGCTCATCCTTGCTGAGTAGCCCAGCTGCCATACCACACCCATTACCAAGTCTCCTGCCCACATCTCAAACCCACCCATGGACAGTCACTTCTCTCTTATGTTAGCCCAGGCTGGACATGACTGGCATCTCACTGAAAGTAAACTTTCAGTAAGGAAGTAAAACTGTCAGACTGAAAGTAAACTTTCAGTAAGGAAGTAAAATTGAAACCCATGACTGGCTCACTGTCCCTTCTAGCCTCTGTCCCCAACAGAAGTGCCACCTCCCAGCCTCCACATTCACCTTAATAAGCAGATCCATGCTGAGTGTGGCATTTCTCCTGCATAGAAGAGGGAGGGGAAAAAGGAGAAACTGGGGATTAACAGAGAAAAATGTGAGTTCAAATTCCTATTATTTGAGAATCTAAAGAATCCAGATGACCTGGATGAGTTTCCACTGGTTCTTCTGAGTCCCCAAAGACTTCCTGGGTCTGGGAAGGGAGCTTTCATGCTGGTCCCCTGAGCCCAACCTCATGTCTACTGAGCAGCTCTGTGATACAGTTTAGATTCCAGTTGGGAAGAGAGTTCCCTTGCTGGGTAAAAATACTCAAGACTACTGAGTTGGCGCCAGTGTATTCCTGAAAGTTAAAAAAACTTATCCCTGAGTTAGACATCCAGGCCTAAAGTACCAGGGGTTCAGGGGACCCACCCACCAGCCCATCCCTGCCTCTAGGATCCCTGGCTCCCCAGCACCTCCCAAGGTCATTGAGGGGTGTGGCCAGATCTCTGGGAGGCTCTTGATCCACACTGGCATTCCTGTGGGGAGAGAACTAGAATCTGAAAACTTCTCCCCAACTCTCCCTGACACAGTGGATCAGATGCTCCTCAGAGCAGAGAAGGTGGCCTGGATGGAGAAGCCCCTGAGGTTGAGGCACTTCTAGGAGGGGGGAGAATAGACCTAGAGGTGGGGAGTTGTAGCCCTGCTTGCTCCAGCTTCAGCCTCTTTGCTGACATCATTACAGAATCTTACAAGGAGGTAGCTAACACATAGATAATATTTTGTAAAGTTTTATAATTATATTTTGTAAATAAATGCATTAGCTATAGTTTCCCATTTTCCTTATGTATGATGACATAAGGGCAATTTTGGACACCCTTGTAGCAGTGCTTCTCAACCTTCCTAATGCCATGACCTTTTAATACAGTTCCTCATGTTGTGGTGACACCTAACCATAAAATTATTTTTGTTGCTACTTCATAACTAATTTTGAATCATAATGTAAACATCTGATATGCAGGATGTGTTGTCCTGGTCTTAGGCAACCCCTTAGGTCACCCCTCATTTGATCCCCAAAGGAGTGGTGACCCACAGGTTGAACACATCTGTGCCGCTGTGCTACAAACAACACACGCATCAGAGCTGGTAGAAAGAAAAGGAAGTTTCCATATCTCCAGAGAGAGAATCTCGTGGGTGCAGAGAGAATCTCGTGGGTGCTCTCAGAGCTTACACTGGCCACCTTCACATCTGATTGTCCTGTCCACTCAGAAGAGGAGTTCCAATTGATGGAACTGGGGTACCCCCTGGTGTGTCTCAAAGGGAACGTCTCAGAAGGCAGGTGGTCAGTTGCCCATTAGGGTGGAAAGTAATGCTTTTAGTGCTCTCTTTCTCCCATGAGAGGTAGTTGCTCCTGTCACAGGGACCAGTCCAAGCTAGGGGCTTATTCTAGCCTGCATTCGCCTGTATTTCTTAAGCTGTCATTTTTTATATTTTTAAGATAGGAAATACTCTCACTAAAAAACAAAAGGTCCATAAGCTCCGATTACATGGTCTGCTTCTCACAGCTAGCTGCAAGGTGCCAGATCAGCAACTGAAAGAAATTTTGATTATAGTTCAACACAAATGTTCTTGGTTTTTGTAAAGAAGGAAGTCTTAATTCCCAAGACTGAGAAAGGATGGGATGATGACTACGCCAATCTCTGGACCCAGTAACTATTCAGCATTTAACTATGTGGAATCAATGCTGCTTAGGCCTCCAACCCATCCAAGGGAATGATCCACCAGCTAAGGACTCAGTGTCTTGTATCTACCATCACTGTTCTCACCAACACCCTTCAGAGAAAGAACCAAGCACAAGCGTCCTCAGATTCCTCTCTTTCTTTGAACCCTGTGAGGCCTGGAAAAATCCTACATTGCCAAGACAAGAAAATAGTTCGATTTTTCATCCTTCATTTTATTTCTAATTATATCTAGATCCTGGGAGATTTTATCCTCTTTTTTTTTTTTTTTTTTTTGAGACAAAGTTTCACTATGTCACCCTCAGTAGAGTGCCATGGCATCACAGCAACCTCCAACTCTTGGGCTTAAGCAATTCTCTTGTCTCAGCTTCCCAGGTAGGCACATATCCATGGGTGATCTTGGGAAAGTTACTTTTCCAGGCCTAATTTTTCATTCTGCACCACAAAAAGGTAAAATTTATATATTGTTATTCTCTGATATCAAACCTTACACTGCCTTCCAACTATATTTAGAAGCATATCCACGTGCCTCATCCCAGCCTATGCAGTGAGTAGCTTCCACTAAGGCTCACAGCACCAAGTGGCAGTGACTCTATTCTGACCCAGGAATGATGGGCTGTCTCAGGGCAAGCTGCCATAGCAAAGACCGCAGACTGGACAGCTTATAAAGAACAGAATTTTATTTCCCACATATCTTAAGGCTAGGAGTTTAGATCAGGATGCCAGCATGGTCAGACTCTGGTGACGACTGTCTTCTGAGTAGCAGACCATAGACTTCAGATTGTGTCTTCACATGGCAGAGAGAAGAGAGAGCTCTCTGGGTGGTTTTTTTTTTTTTTTTTCCTGTTGTTTGTTTGTTTCTTTTTAATAAAGCTAGGAATCCCAATCATGGGGGTTCTACTCCCTGAACATAGTTATTTCCTACTCCTAATGCCTGTATATTGGGGTTAGGATTTCAACATATAAATGTGAGGGAAGGGAACATTTAGTCTATCGCAACTTCCAATATTTTATAACCCCAAAAAAGTGTTATTTACCTCCTACTCACTGTGTCCTATGTTCTCTTCCTCACTGTCTATCTGCCTTTCTGTGTGCATGTGTGTTTGTGTGTGTGTGTTTCTCTGTATTATATTCCTTAACCTGTTGGAGGAAACTCTTTAATATTATAAGCTGCCCTATGTGGGGGCCCACAGTGTAGAAAACTAAGGATGTGTCCAGGGCAACAGATGGGGAGACTGCTCTCAGTCCACACTGAATCCTATCCATACCCACATGAGTGGACTGGGAAGCTGATTCTTCCACAGTCTAGCTTCAGTTGAGATCATAGATCCAGCCTGAGGCAGGCAGCAGCACTGACCCCAGGGACCCGCCCAGGATAGACAGGGTCTGGCAAGCGGTGGTGGTGGGCGGTGACAGCAGCAGCAGCAGCAGCAGCAGCAGCAATAGTCCATTCTCCTCCTCTGCTTCCTTCAGCTCCTCCTCCTCCAACAGGTCTCGGCCCAGCTCCGCTTCCTCCTCCTCCTTCTCGTCCTCCTCCAGTTCCAGCTCGTACACCTCTGGGTCTTCTGACTGGCCTGGCAAGGCTAGGAGCTCCCTTAGCAGGAGCGGGTCCCACTCGAACTCCGGGTTGCCCGCTCCAGGTTGCCGGCGCTGCGGCTCCAAATCGCAGCAGCAGGCTGTCAATGGCAGCGTCAGCGTCCGCAGGTCGGGCACGGCAGCAGGCGATCTCACAGCGGACAAGATCTGGCCCTGCTCAGTCCGCAAATCGGGGAGGCGGCCGGGCTGGCAACCAGTGCCAAGGAGCAGCAGCGCCGCCCAGAGACTAGAGAGGGCGGGTGGAGTACCAGGGATGTACTTTCACAAAGGCTTCGTTAGCTTCAGGGCAGTAGATAGCTAGGTAGGTGAGTGGGGATTGAAACGGGACAGGCTGCTGGAGGTGGCAGCCACGCCCCTTTCAGGGTTTCTTTTGTTTCATGTCCTTAACTAGCCCCTGGCGCGCCCGGCCTGAGGAACATTTATTAAATAAGGTTTCTTTTCTCTAATGTATGTTTGTGTTTGCTTTATGAATGAGATGGCAATATGAGGCTGAATATTGTTTTCTGTTTTCTGCAGTATGTCATTTAAGCAGAATAAAACACAGTATATCATTTAACCCCATGTATATACACAAACACATATATCTACATATACATATATGCATTTACATCTATATCATATATCTATACATTTTCATGTATTTATGTATACATATATGTATCTTCTACTGACTTGTGGTTTAATTAGTATTTCTCTAATGACTAATGGTATTGTGAATATTTTTGTGCAAATTGGCAAATTTTTCTTTTTATTTGGAAAAATGTCTATTCAAATCCTTTGTCCATTTTTAACTGGCAAACTCCTGTCTTATTAGTGACCTATAAAAGTTCTTTATATATTTTGGTTTCCAGACCCTAATCCGATACATAATTTAAAATGTTACTTCTCATTAAGTAGTTCAACTTTTCATATTTACCATGATGTTGTTTGAACAAATTTTTGTTTTCAATTTGAAGTACAATTCCCTTTTTTTCTTCTTTATTGTGATTTTCTTATAATAATCTTTATTAAACCCAAGGTCACAAAAATTTACTCTGTCCAAAGAATTCTGTACTTTTAGCTTCTACATTTAGGTACATAATCTATTTTAGTATTTTTGTGTAGATGTGGATCAAATTAGGGGTACAACTTCCTCCTTTTGCATGTGAATACATAATTTCCCCAACATCTTGTTGAAAAGCATATACTGAAATTTCTTGGCGTCTTTGACAAAATTAACTTTACCCCAGATTATTCTTTATTAAGGAAACTTCTTTTATGTTGGTCTACATAAATCTATCCTTATACTTGTACCATATTGTTTAGTTACTGTAACATTGTAGTAATAAACATTATCAGGAGTGTAATTTACTTTTATTTTTCTAAATTGTGTATATTTAATTTTCTTTGTATGTCCACATGGATTCTAGAGAGAGCTTGCCAAATTCTATTAAAGAAAAATTACTTGGGAATTTTCATTGACTCTGTAGTTTAACTTGTGCATTTTCATCTTAATATTTAGTATTATCCTTTAATATTGGATGTTTCCTAACTTATTCAGTTCTATTCTGATATCTCAGTATTTTAAATGATTTTTAGTTGTAAACTACTTGAATTTATTTTGTTAAACTTATTCCTAAATAATTCTTTTTTGTGATACTATTGCTAATGAATTTTTTCTTATTTTGTTGACTACTATTATATAAAAGTACTATTTAATTTAGTATGTTGAGGTTGTATCTGTGACATTAACTTGTTTATTAGCTCAAGTAATTTTTAGTAAATTCTTTACATATTTTGAACATTATGGCAATAAAAATCTATTTCAATTTTTTAATCCAGAAGATTTTATTTTTGTTTTTGTATACAATATTTTCTTTAATACATGCAGAACAATGTTGAACAGAGTGCTAAAGGTGGATATTCATACTTACAAATGGAGCTCCCAACATTTCACATGGTTATAACATGAGCTGTAGGTTTTAGACAGTCTTTCAACAGGTTTCAGATGTTCTTCTCTAGCAGGTCAGCAATGTGTTTTATCCTGAACAGGTGTTATATTTCTCAAACATTTTCTATTTAAAATATCACCTTCTTTCTTTCATTCTAGAAATACTATGCCATTGTGAAAAAAAATTCTAATTGGTCATGGTATACATTAATTTTTATATGTTGCTTTTACATGTTGCTGGTTCAGTTTGCTAGTATTTCTAAGGATTCTATATTTATATGGAATATTGGTCTGTAGCCTTTCTTACTTGTGATTATTTGTCACAGTGTTAATATGGTTATATGGGCTAAGAGATGAATTTGAAAATGTTCCTCTTTTATTGCAGCAAGCTTTTGTGAGAATTTGGGATTAATTTTCAGAAAATGTTGACTAAGTTTACAATATAAGCAATTTAACATTAGACTTTTGGTGGGGGGGACAGGGTCTCACTTTGACACCCTCAGCAGAGAGCTGTGGTGTCAAAGCTCACAGCAAACTCAAACTCTTGGGCTCAAGCAAATCTCTTGCCTCAGCCTCCTGAGTAGCTGGGACTATAGGCGCCTGCCTCAATGCTTACCTATTTTCAGAGACAGGGTCTTACTCTAGCTCTTTCATTGTTTATATGCCTATTATTACTATGTGTAATCAATGTTTTCATTTCACTTTCACAGCCTTTGCCTATCAAGACAGTTATTTCTATTTTGTAGTAGTTTATGGAAATGAACACTTTATTCACTTGACATGGAATAATCTTGAATGAAAATGTAGAATGAGACTTTATTCAAATTTTTTCCATTTGTTAGGATAGATAATATAACATAATTTTGTTACTTCATACTTATATTTATTGTATGAGATACGTGAGTTACCAAATACAAAGAAAATTAGTGAAATTGCCATTTTAGTTTGGAATTTATAAATAATATTTAGATAAAATACAATAATAAAATTTTAATAAGAACAAATATAAAATAATTTATTTGGAAAATGATATGAACAAAAATAATTTGACAGAGTGGTTAGTATTGATATTTATCACATAAAATGGATTAGACATTAAATATTTTACAGGTTTTTATTTATTTAAAATAAATAATCTAAAAGTTCATTTAAAAAACTGACACCATTTTAAAACTATTTCTAACTGAAATATATTATAAATATTTGTTGGGTACAAAGTGCTATTTTGATCTATGTTTACTTTGTAGAATGATTAATTGAGATAAACAAATTTATCACCTAAAATATTTATGATTATTGGGGGTCAAAACCTTTAAAATCTACTCTTTTACCAATTTTATAATATATAATGCATTATTATTTAATTATAGTCCACATTCTTTGCAGTAGATCAGTAAATCATATTTCTCCAAAGCGATACTTGATGTCCTTTGATCAACTTGTCCCTTTCTCCATTTACCTCCTCTCTGAGGCTTTGACACATTTTCACTTATATTAGATAACATTAAATTATACATATTAGAGAAAGCAACTATGTTTGTATTCAACAAGTAAATTATCATGATAATGATAATTTTATTTTAAAAGATTCATTAAATAGGCATTGAAATGGGTAGTATTTTTTACACAATAAACAAAGGATATTTATTATTTTTAACTACTAGACACAAGCATTTTAAATGGAAAGGGTTTAGTTCCAAAATATGTTACTGATTTCATGACAGCAGAAATCCATCAGGTGATATTTTCTGGGCATTTTAAATGACAATAGAAATTAGTGACTATATTGTAACCAATAAGTAATATCTAGCATAACTGAAAATCTTATTAAATTAAAAAAATTAACTTCTGGATTAAACGGAAGATGCAAACTAAGATTATTATTAATTTTACAGAGTCAGAGAAAGGTTAATGGGGGAAGTGGGTGATTAAAGCTGAACCTGAATTCAAATTCAGTGTTCTCACCCTCTGTGCTGAGGTCACTGCATGATGGAGCCCTGTCTTTGTCCATTTGGGACACTATAAAATATACCTAAGCATAGTAAAAAAACCCAAAAACCTGAATTCAGGTAAATAATTCTTCTATTACCAGCTTAATGCTATAGAAAAACACTAATTCTGGCAATATACAGGTACTGTTCTCTGCATTAAAATAAGATTAATTCGTAAATGTTTACAAAACAAAATATTTTTACTACTACAGTACTGAACTCTACATATTACTATTACCTTATATTTTGGGGGACAAATGTATTCTAAATTACATAAAGTGAGATTGTAGGAGATAATGTTTATGCCTCAGAAAATACATGAAAAATATTTTCCTAATGTGTTCTTTGTTGATATTTTTGGTTTGAGGGAAGATACAAAATATTCTAAAGCCTTTTAATACAAAAAGCTAAAGTTCTCTGAAAGTAACAAGCAACCTTACAATAATGCATAGCATTGAAAGAAAAATTGACAACTTCCCAGGTACAGAAGTAAAAAACAATTGAAAAATTGAACATATACATGCTCCTCTTACATATGGTTGATTGCATGGATGCCACATCCATATGGGTTGTCTAAATTGCTGAAAAGCTAATGAAAAAAAAAAGCATAAATGGACTACAGACATCCCATATGTGATATAACTAAATGATAATTTATGTTTCACACAGTTAAAGGACTTGCACTTAAAAGGTCACTGCAATGAGGAAAAATATTTTAAAAAGACAAAATAATTTGAAAAGAAAACTATAAGCTTGACAAGCCATATTTGGAAAAGACCCAAATGTAAAGTAAACAATTAAAAATATAATTAATCTACTGAATATACATGTGGGTAAAACATTAACGTAAACAGAGCTATGGGAGGATGATTTGTGTAGAACAAAGAAAATAGTTTAGTCAAATATCACAAAAGGAGAAAAAGTAATAGAAAATATAAATGTAATTATACATATATGAGGAGTAGAATCAAGAGAACAAAAAATCTGTTTTTCCTCACAGATATATTCAAAATATTAAAGGCAATATTCAAAGTTTGGTAAATATAAACTTCTAAAATTGAAAACCACATATGAATTACTAAATTTATACTTGTAATTTTTCACAAAGAGAAAAATAAAAGGAAATACTTAAAAGAGAAATAGCCTTGGCCTCTAATCCTAGCACTCTGGGAGGCCAAGGCAGGTGGATTGCTTGAGCTCACGAGTTCGAGACCAGCCTGAGCAAGAACAAGGCCCCCGTCTCTAAGAATAGCCAGGAGTTGTGGCAGGAGTCTCCAGTCCTAACTCACTTAAGCTGAAGAGTTTGAGTTTTCTGTGAGCTATGATGCTATGGCACTCTACCAAGGGTCACAAAGTAAGACTCTGTTTCGGAAAAAAAAAAAAAAAAAGAAATAGACTTGCTATACTATGTCAAACAGAATATAACATATGAGTGATAGACAAAAATAATTTACCATGATAAATGAAAAACGGTCACAATGTTACAAACCACAAAGAAAAATAAATATTAACAAAGCTGAAATTACTATTACAGCTAAAAATGTATTAGCTGAATTAATTTTAACAAAAAATAATTTTTAAAAAAATTGAGTAATTTTTTTTATTCATGAGAGCTTCTTAAGAGTGTACTTAAAGAAGAAAGAAGTGGTTTTGCATATAATGTTAAAAATGAAAGAGTCAGAAAATTGATTTGGGATTATCAACCTTTGGTAGACAATAAACTAGTGAATCCAAATACTCCTTTGCAAGAAGTGGCCCACCATCAAAAGGTGGGAAGAGAGGACCATTTGATGACCAGTCTGTATGCTCAACTGGTGTTGACCCTGTCAATGGCAGCTCTGCACACCATCAAGAAGGAGCACCTAACGGTACAGGACAAAAGAATTCCAAAGATGCTACGGGGAAAAAAAGAGAAGACCCCAAA
>CAUYQS010025123.1:0-98315 GCA_963574585.1 Otolemur crassicaudatus
TAGAATGTAAATGTTTTGACACAATGACTATGCAAATGACATGAAATTTATGTGAACCAGCTTGATGAAAGTATTTCAAAATGTATATGAAAACACTACACTGTACCCCATGTTTGCATTAATGTAATAATAATAAAAAAAGAAAAAAAAACAGCGCATTGTACCCCATAAATGCATTAATGTATCTATGATCTATGTATATATGACTTATTAAAAAATAAAATAAATATGCACCATAAAAAAAAAGAAGTTGAAAAGACTGTTGCAACTAATGTAATGTATGTTGATGTGTTTCCATGCTTCCTCCATCGTTTGCTTTTCCTTTGTGATTATTTTTTCCTTTTCCAGATAATACTCATTTCATTTCCAACCAATTCCACACAATATCCCAAACAATGACAACAATGGGCACACTATTCAAGAAATTTGGTTTAGGTGGTAGGGCTAGATTGCTTTCAACGGTATCTTCTCCCTTTGCCAACCTGCCTCAGTAGACATCTTCACTTTAAACCTCTGTTCTCTAGATGAGCTAATAGATTCCTGGGGATATTTACCAGGGCAATTACAACTTTTCCACTTTCCCTTTCTGTTTTCTCTGCCTAAGATGAGTTTTAGGATGGGTCCAATTCTATAATTTATTTGGGCTACTTCTTTACCCTTTTGCATGATCTTTCTCTACATTTGATGTTATTAAGGTTCTGTAAAAAGCAAGATCCATTACTCATATGTAGGGTGACCAGTCATCCTGCTTTTGGCGAGACAGTCCCGCTTTTCAACAATTTGTCCCGTGTCCAGCGGCATTTTAAAAAAGTCCCGATTTTTGGGAAGAATGCACAAAGGGGCACAAGAACAAGAAGGGAATATACGGTTTTCTGCTGCCATGTGGCTATTTCGCCAGAATATGAGTTTTATATTATTTTTGTTAATTTTGTAATGTTAAACTGTAATAGTAACAAATAATTGCTGAGAACTGATTATCAAGAACTGCTTATCAAAGTTTGCATTGTTGTCAGGGTCCCCCCCCCATGTTGTCCTGCCTTACTGGTGTTAAAATCTGGTCACCCTACTCATACGATATGTTTCTAAAAAGAATTTCTGCCATGATTGTCTTTATCTTCAATACTGTTGAATTCACTTAACATATCTGACAGAATAAGTTTTAATTTCTATCATTCCAGTTTAGATTTCAAGGCATTCTTATAAATTCTAATCTCAATTTTGCACTGAGAAAGACTAATGCTGCCCCTTCCATCCTTTTATATATATATATCATAATATATATTTCTTTTACTCAAAAATGTATTGTTAAAACTGTCTGTTTTAAAAAAACTGACAGTTTTAAACAAAAAAAAATACTGTGCCCTAACATCCCATTTAATTAGAAAGGGGGAAAGAGGATAAGGAAGAACAAAATTACAGTAAGTAATATAGTTAAAAATAATAATGCAATATTCTAACATACTTAAGCATTTTTTAAATTTTACAAATTTTGTCTTTTGAAGAAAAGTTTGAAGCATGACCTGCTGAGAGAAGAGATTACATTGAAGGGAAATTAATTAATGTTTCTAGGAAGCCTGTGGGTTAATTGAATATATTACTAATTTAATTTAAATAACATTATAATAATCATAAGCTAGCTAACATCCTACTGAGTAGAAACCTCTACAACTCTCAGAATACCAAATGGTGTTGTTAAAAAACCCTCAAACATGAGGGAAACTTCACTTTTTAATTGTAAACAACTACTTTGAAATCTCAAAAGACACAATTTTAATATCCAGTGGGTATTTCATGGTATGATCCACTAGAAAACAAAAACTTTCCTTGAGAACAAATATCAATAGAGAAATGATTTACTGATGGGCTTCTACACAAATGTCAGCAGAAATGCAAACAATAAATACTCTGAGGTCCAAACACTCCAGCAATTATCTTAGTAGTAATAATGAAAAAATTGGGGGTAAGAAAATATTTTATTATATAAAAATATTCTGCACACAATAAGACATATAGTATGCATCTGATGATATATTAAAATTAGCTACTTTTCCAATAATACCATGATTCTGAGATGGCAATCCTCTGCCTGTTTTACCCACTACTATTCAGATTTTCTTCTTCTCACAAAACTCATAGAAATCTTTGTTTTATCAGTGGCAACAAAACTCCAACTCTCTGATCTGGTTTTGAAATTATATATTTATTTCAGTGTGTTAATTTCTTCCTCCACTGGGTTGAATCCAAATTCTTTTGAGAGAGGATTCCTAAAGTTGTATTCTAAAAATGCAAGCTATAAATAATACCACATCATGAGAGAATACAACATCATGAAATGTGTGTGTGTGTGTGTGTGTGTGTGCGCGCATGTATATATATGATCCTACTTTGGCTTTCTGCTATCTGGGATACTGAGTTAATATGAAAATCTTTGGATGTTAAAGATTTATAGATGTGTGAAACTGTATATATACATATATATACTATGTATATACACAGTTGTGTGTATATGTGTTTTAATTATACTTAATACGATGTCCAATGTATATTTACACATATATATCTACACGCAATTGTGTGTAGATGCATATATGTGTGTGTATATATACAGATACATACACAATTTCACACATCTATAAATCTTTAACAAACACTCAGAAGATTTTCAAACTAACTGAGCAATCTAGATAGCAGAAAGCCAAAGTAGGATCATACCTGACAAAGAACAAACTTGACCTAAACATGATTCTATGATTGAACAATTCAATAATTAGGTCAAATTGTGAACTATGCAATAGTTCAAGTGAGATTGAACCTAAGTAAACTAAAATATAGCTTCAAAGTTAATCTTATCTTCTAACAATCTTTTGTTTAAAATTATGTCATGATTAGCTTGATAGTGACGTTTATATTGGTTTGTATCTGTTTTTCTAAAAACCTCTTTCTTCTTTGTCTCTCTAGTGCTCTTTGTTCCAAACTCATAATTAATATGATGTCCAATTCTTGAATAGTTGACTTGGCAAAGACGTTTCTACCTAATTCAATTATTTTTTATCAACTTGTTCTGCATTTTGTTCATTATGACAAACAATCTGAAGCCTTTGCTCAGCCTCTGAAGATAAGGAAAGAATTTTTTCTTGGCCACTCAGTTTGAGATCGTCCCCATGCAATACAGATTGGCTGCTCAAAACAGTTCCTTCTTTATAAGAATTCCAAGTAAAGTATTAGATGTATCTTGATTTTCCTTCAACTGTTAAGAAAGGATCACAGTTGTTTTAGAAATTGAGTTAGAAGAAAGGGCAGATCGGGAATATGACAATTTAACCATTTTAAATTTTTACAAGAGTATCAGAGTAATATTTTGAATAGTTTTCTATATCTGTTATTTTATGTTATATACAAAGGTTAAACATTTAATCCAGCCAAGTTACTGGGTGAAAGATCAATATATAAACATCAAATTTTGTGTAACTTAAAAAAAAAAAATCTAAGTAGTTTTTTCAAGAATCAATGTACTCAGAATCCACATTATGCAGAAAGGGATTTAATAAAGGATGCTGGGTGGGCCACAAAATGTGTGAGAGGACCTCAAAACAAAGCTTGAATACTAAGTTACTATAAGTAATGAATTAAAAACCTCCCTGCCATGGTGGAGAATCCATAACTGACCGTGCACAAGAGCTTTTCCAAAGGAACCAGCTGCCTTCACTACTGTACTGTCAGAAGGCCATAGCGTCAGCACTTCCTCACCCACAGCATAGCGGTGTATGTTTGGAGAACACAGTTTTACTGAGTGTCAAAGATACTTCTTTTTTAAGGTTAAAGGCATATTCTTAAAATTTCACAGACATTGCCATTGATGTGTAATATGTATACAAAATGTACATAATGTAAAATTATACAGCTTGAAGAGATGTTACAAAATTGATATAACCAGACAAACACAACATGAGTGCGGACAATAAAATCACCACCATCCCAGAAGCCTCCTTCTATACTTTCCCCATTATAATGACATTTCTCTTTCCCCAACTAATAGTGCCTTGAGGTCAAACTCTACAGTTTAGTTTTGATTGTTTTTGAATGTCATATAAATAGAAGCCTGTACAATATACTGTTTCTCTGGCTGATTTCTTCCACTCAACCTCATGGTTGTGAATTTCATTCAGTTTGAATTATGTGGCTGAAAGCTTTTGTTTTCATTGCTGCATCCTGGTGTTAGGTCATAAAAAATGCCCACTTTCTCTATTAAAATATACCTTAAAATGGAGATTATCCTGGGGAAAGTTATGTTTTTATTTTGCTTGTTTCTATTCTACCTCCAAAAGTCATGATTCCTAGAGTGGGAATTTATGCATATACAGTGAAAGGATATTCAAGGGACAGTGGACAACCAATAATGGCAAATATCATCGCAATAATCTCAATAACTCTCAAGGTAAAAGAATTATTTTTTAATTTTGAGTATTGAAAACTCTAAAAGGCAATTTGGCATTGTATAACTTCTTAAAGAAAAATTTCATGTATAGAAAATAAGGATATAAATAAACATACATGCACATAAAAGCAAAAGGCCTTTTTATATGCAATAAATCAAAGAACTGATCATAAACAAAATTTTACCTGTCATATAACATGAGAGTTTAAGAAGATATCTGTAATAAAGTGTTTTTTTTTTCACTTTGTAAACACTCCCATTCTTAAACCTCCTCTGTCGATAGACCATTGTGTTTGTAAAAAAAGTTTGAAGGTGCGTATCCTCATTTGTTAATATTTCCAAAGAAATAATCTTGTTTGTTTCATTCATCATGTATATTTAAGTACTTTGACTCTTTATATAAGATTTACCATCATATGAATTAATCTTGATTTTAGCAGTATTTATTCCAAAATAAAATCCTTTATTTCTGAAAAAGACTTGAAATTCTAATAGTGGCCTCAGTTTATATGAGTGTGGTGATGCCTAGTAAAGATTCTCACAAATATTTGAGATCCTTGCTGTTTCTATCCCCTAGAAATCTGAGTCAAGAAAAAACACACCCAAGACGACTTCATTGAAAGGAGGCAAATGTATGGCAGGTTTAAGAAGTAGAGGATGTGGCCTGAAGTAGATGAGAGAATACAGACAGGTTTGAAGTGTATCAAATACATACCTCATGCATCACAGTTACACCAGGAGACCATCTGGACTCCACTTTTTATCAGGATTTTACCAAAGCAGCTTTGGAACATTTCCAAAGAGATCATTTATGAGTTCAATGCTGTGATGCTGTAATTATTTGGGAAGGTGCCACAGTACGCTTTCTTGGCTATATTCTTTTCTTTCTTGAAGGAACAAGCTGAGAACCATACATAGATGTATTCACATGTATTCACATACTCAGACAAATCCACTTGAGAGTGGAGAAATGTATCAGAAAGATACAAATTCAAAACCCTTCCTCACCTCATGTTAGCTTTAGAGATTTTGAAAAAATTTTGACTTCTGTTTTTGTTTTCTTAAAGATAACATTTCAAGAAATTAACTTTGATATTATCTGTAATTCATTTGGTACATTAATTTCTCATAAAACATACACACAGATACTTTAAAAGGCTGAGGCAGGAGATCACTTGAACTTGAGTTTGAGGTTGCTGTGAGCTAAGCTGATGCCATGGCACTCTACCCTGGGCAACAGATTAGAGTGTCTCAAAACAAAAAAAATGAACAAAAACCACTCAATTCATAATTAAAACCCAAATAACCTAATTTAACAATGAGCAAAGGACCTGCAGAGGTATTTTTAAAAAAAAAGGTAACCATATGAAAAAAATGCCCACCATCACTAATCACCAAGGAAATGAATGAAAACCACAAAAAGATGTCACCTGACACTAGTTAGAATGGCTATTGTCAAAAAGACAAGAGATAACAAGCATTGGTGAAGACATAAAGAAAACAATTGCACACTGTTGGTGGAAATGGAAATTAGTACAGCCACTACTGAAAATAGTGTGGAGGTTTCTAAAAACATTAAAATAGAATTGCCATACGATCCAGCAACCCATCTGTATGGAATATACCACAAGAACTGAAATCAGTATCGTGAAGGGATACCTGCATTCCTATGTTCATTGCAAGCATTACTAACAATCACTACGATACAGAAATAACATTAAGAAAATATGCACGCACACACGCGCGCGCGCACACACACACACACACACACACACACACACCATGGGATATTATTCAGGGTTAAAAAGGAAGGAGAGTCTGCTGCTGTGACAACATCGATAAACCTGGAAAACACCATATTATGTGAAATAAGCCAGACATAGAAAGATTAATACTTTGAAATCGAGTGAAATAGTTGTGACCAGGCCCTTCTTTGCATGTACAGCAATCACATTCAACCCACTCAATTCTGAATAAAATGATTGTTAGGTTTTGAATCATTTAGTTCTATTTCTATATATAGTTTATAGGAATTTATTGGAAATAGACTGACTTTTACAGTTTGTGTTTAGAGCATTATCATCATTACTATTTTATTATTAATATTATGATCATTTTGGTGGTGAGTGTGCAGTGATGGCTGTTAATAGACAGCTAATGTCAGCATCACTTACAAAGCCATCTCCAATTTTACCATAATATTGATCACAGAAAATGAACTACAATTACCATGGGATGGAGACTTCATTCTGAGTTTTTCTATTCACCAATATTTATCGTATGGCTTGCCCATTGTCCAGGATGTAATAGTCGTAAAAAATCTGCTGAAAGTGTAAATCTGCCTGTAATATTTGTGATCAAATCTGTAAAGAAACTATGTTTCTAGATTTTAAAAATTATTTTTTGTCTCCCTTGAATATTTTATTAAAAGCTAACTGTAATAGTATTTGGCTATTCCCACTTAATACCTTAGTTTTTGTAACTATCATAATAAAAAATTGTTAATGATCATAAGTTAACATTAACTTAGTTATTATTTATGAGATTAAATTAGTAAAATTTAAAATAAAATTATAGTCTAGTTTGGATTATATACCCATTTTAGGTTGCTATAATTCTTTATCTAAGCTTTTGCACTTTGGCCTATGATTTAAATTTAATTTCATGTGATTTTAAATTGAATAACCTTCATCACTTTACTACAAGAATTGTGAACTTTTTTCAATATACTCATTTATGAACTGATATATTTTCAATCTGTCATCAGATTGAAACAGTCATCACTAGCTAGGAAGTAAATATTAGTGCTAAAATTACATTAAAATATTAAATATTAAAAGGAATCTCCCTTTTGTCTGTAGATCTTTTGGTCATTGTTTTCATTACAAGAATTTTGATAAAGAACAAATATCTATGACATTAAAATGAATAGTACAGTAGTTTAGTGTTTCTAAATCCTAGGAAGCCGCATTTTTTATTTAGTGTATTTATATAGATTAAGCTGCATTAATTCTTGTTGCCACAGTAGTATTTGATATGTCATCTTCACTTATTCAGAAAATGTTCCCTATTTCTCTTTAAAAAAAAGTAGTCCACCTTGACTTAAATAGGACAGACATTTTTCTATGGCATATTGGTTATAATGGTGTCACTATTAGGATGGCGCTGTGCCCTCCATCAGGGAAGAGAGCACATTCTTAAACCAGGAGACCAGTTGATTCTGCACTGCTATTTATAATAATGAGAAGCCACTTGAACGAAAAACCGCAGTAAAAGGCAAATTTACGTATCTGTTTTCTGATTCTCTTTGGGTTTAAAGAGAGACTGAATACCAGTTTTATGTAGAATTTTCTATTTGTCATATTTAATCATTTTGTCTCAGTTTACTCATCTTCAAAATGATGATGATAATAACATTGTTTAATGGTTTCGGACATATATTAAGGGCTATTTGTAACATTAGCAGCAGCAGTTGTGTCAGAAGCAGAAGCGGCAGCAGCAGTACCAGCACTACTTTAGCATTGAGAAATAAAAAAAGAACACTTTGTATTTAATATTCAAGAAGATACAATTAAAACTATTTTTGTAATTTTGTATTAGCATGAAGTGTGGAGTCACAGGAGAGTGCTGTTCCTCCTCTAGTTCTGTCCCAATACACTATCAACCCATTGAAAGAGAGGGAGTTCCCCACACTAAAAGTAAGAAATTTTAAAAAATCTGGGTTTCTTGAGTAGTGTAAGTGGATTCATGGGACTCCCATTAAACTGCTATGAATATGCTTGAGTCTCATTAGACTTTTAAGAAGCTATTAAAGTGCTGCATTATATATAACCAAGGGATGGTGGTAGTTTGCTGAATCCAAAACGTTGTAAAGGGGTAACTCAACTTTTAAGTGAAGTGAAACAAAACTGTTCTGATTAATTTTCATATCTTGAGCAAAAAAAAAATTAAGAAAACCCTCTCATTCTAAAGAACAGACATTGTTTAAATTTATTTGCCATTAATAACAATGTTGCATGTTCTATTCATTCTAATCTGGACACACTGGAATAATATCCTAATTCACACTGATTTTATATGTGAAAGATATTTTAATTTCTCTCTTCTTAAACAAGACTCACTAGGTCAGCAACTCTGCTCTAGTGGCTCAAGATACTGAGAGAAAAGGCCAAGGGGAAGAAGGTGGCCAGGGCTCTGCCATCATAAAGGAACAGGAGGCCTAGAAGGTGGTGAGTATCCTGTTTTAAAAAAGGCTTAAGAACTTTGGCATTGGATAAGATATCCGGTGGTACCTCACCTGTTTTGTCCAATGTCCATGTTACAGCCCACAGTACTGGGAGAGACCTATCCTCTGTAAGCCACCTAAGGTACCTCCCATGTTTAACCAGTTCATCCAGGTCTTTGACCACCAAACAGCTAATCAGGTGCTTCAGCTGGCCTAGATGTACAGACCAGAGACAAAGAGAGGCAGCAGCGACTGTTGACCCAGATAGAGAAGACAGCTGCCAGCAAAGGGGATGCCCCCAGTAAGAGACCACCTGTCCTTCAAGCTGGGTAACAGGAAGGCTCAGCTGCTGCTATGTATGACATGGCTCCTACTGAGTTGGTTATCTTCACGTCCTTCTGTGCCAGAAGATGGGAGTCCCTGACTTATCAAGGGGAAGATCAGACAGATATCTGGTCCACAGGGCGACCAGCATAACTATTGTCTTCACACAGGTTAACTGGGCGAAACAAAGAGCTCTGGTCAAGCTGGTGAAAGTATCAGGGCCAATTACAATAGATATGATGAGATCTGCTGTCTCTGAAATCCGTGGCTCTTATTGCCAATCTGGAAGAGGCAAAGGCTAAAGAATTTGTCACTAAACTGAACTAAATATGCATTTTTGAATTTTCTGTACATAAAAAGTAGCCTTCAAAAAGTCTAAGTAATAGGTTAACCAGAAAAGAAAATTTTTCTTTTAAATTATGACATTTTTAGAAAAAGATTATGACATAGTGAAAGATGAATAACATTGTGAAAAATTATGTAATCCTATAATCAAGACTTGTTCCTTGAAACTGGACTATTAATAGTTCTGTAAAAAAAAAAAATTAAACGGAGCCAAAGAATTCTTTTCCAAAGCACATTTTCTTTCATTCTCCAAGTTTGCCTTTGAGGATTTTAAACTTATTTTTCACTGGTATTTGCTCTTAGGAACAGAATGCAAGTTTAGATCACAACTGTATTTGTACATAGAACAATCTTTGATTCCTGGTAAAATAATTAGAAAGACATTTTTTTTTTTTTGGAGAAATACTCAGGTCGTGTAGCCCCAGTGACCCCTCTTTCTCGAGGCTCTTCCCCTGCATCTCGTGAGATTTCTTGCTTAACTATTTCATGACTTGATCGTGCACTACGTTACATAGCGGCACATTTTACACTTATTCTTTTTAGAAGACGAAATTAATAGAGCGTCTAACAGTATTAATCTATGCCAATCCTCTATTTCTCCAACTCCCATTGACCTCTAACTTGAAAGAAACAACTAATCACTGATTTATGATTTATCACATTTACGATATTGAATATGCTGATCAAAGAATACGATAAAACCTCCATAGTTGATTACCTCCCTACATTGAGTTTCTTCTCAAGTTGACCCAATTTTTATCCACCAGACATGCTTCACCTATAGTGTCAGTACAATAGGCCTAGTTTCTTATGTTGACCAGTGAGTTACAGTCCCCTGGATGGTCAAGTTATAGAGGTTCTACTCTATTTTTTCTATTGTTGATCTAATTTATTCATTCCTTTATTGTCTTACAAGTTTTATGAACATCTATAGACTTCCCTTACGTAAATCTTGTGCCTTTTCTTTAAATTTGTTTCTGTCTCTTTTAATTATTTTTTTCTTACTATTAGGAACTGCATTTGTTTTCCATTTCTACTAGCAACAAAAATAACTGTTCCTTTCATTTTACATGTTCATGATATGCTTTCACAATTCAGTGAAAGGATCCTTTAGTAAGGGCCCTAGTGTATGTGAGTTTTGCCTATTTGTATACAGGATGATAGTGCTTTATAAGAGGAAGGGTCTAGTATGTGGGAAAGAAATGTATTCATTTCACAAATAAATGACTTTAAGCCACTGTGGAGTATAAGACAATGTGCTTGTTAAAAGCACGATGAAAAGATAAAAGATATATTTACTTTTCTACGAGTAAATTTGCTCATAGCCTTAAGAACTATGCACAAAATTGAAAATAAGTGAAAAATGCTACAGGCCACATGGATTTTTTTTTTTTTATTTTTATTATTTATTTATTTTATTTTTATTTTTTTGCAGTTTTTGGCTGGGGCTGGGTTTGAACCCGACACTTCTGGCATATGAGGCCAGCACCCTACTCCCTTGAGCCACAGGCACTGCCCAGGCCACATGGTTTAAACAAACACTTTATTATAGGAGAGATTTTGGAATTGCGTCAACTGAAAATGTATCATGCGCCTAATATGTCTTGGGATTGAAATACGGTTATCTTATCTTTCTGAGTCCACACAGTAAGTCTGTTAAACAGAGATCACTACTCCTCAACCTACAAGGTTAAAGCCTGCCTAGAAAACAACAGCTCATAATGACACCGACATTATGGTTGTAGGTCTCATGAAAAAACATAGGAAAGCTTCAGGGCAGAAATGAGTTCAGCCGTAAACAATGGACAGTGTTAAGGTATGTGCAGAGAGAATGAGAGCATATTATTTAATTTACTAATCTAACAACCAACAATGACCCAATCATTTATTAATATAATTATGATTTTAGTGAATCATTAAGTAACCTGTTTCTACAGTCTGCTAAAATCATGGCAAACCCTGTGATTTGGGGAGAAAACTTGAAGATTGTGATTCCTGAATGGCAGGGTTTTGTCTTTCATCTTTATACATCCCAACCCCAGCAGAGGAAATATTAAATATTAGCTGACTTAATGCATGTGCTCACTAATCTAAATAGAGTGAGACAAATATGAAAACAGTTATGTTTACTGAGGTGTTATAGGAGTAAAATGTTTAAGATATAGTGAGGTCAAAAGTAGAAATCAATCATTTTATTTGAAGAGTTAAGGATAGTTAACAAAAGAGTTAATTTTATGGCATGAATAATTGCTGGCCAATTTAAAAAAAAAAAGCCATGGTGGAAATTAAGAAGAACCGAAGGAAGACTCCTACTCCATGAAATGGTGGTGCCCTGCGGAACTGCAAATGCTATAATTATTTTTGGTGAGATGGAATTAGAGGGGTTAGAGGCAAAGCAAGAAAAGCCCTTGGCACTTGGAGCATCTGGAGGACGAAGTGCCTTACGTGACATGCTCAGAAGTCTGGGCTTTGTCTTGTGAGAAACTTGTGATCTGAGGAAGAGTTTTAAGCAATGGAATCATATGGTAAGTCTTGTTTTTTAGAAAAATCATTCTGACAGCCATGGAGAGGAAATACAGAGAAACGCAAGTCAAGGAGCATTTTGGAGAATTTGACAATATTTGAAATAAAAGAAAGTGGGAATCTAAATCAAAGCGTTAGCTGTGAGGTTGAAACTGAACAAGTGAACAAAAGGTACAAATCAGGACAAACCTTGTACAGTGTGGGAGTAGGGATAAAAACAACGTAATGATTAAAACAGCTCCTGTGTTCATCCTCTGAGTGACTGAAGAGAGGACACTGTCTTTACTCAGAAAAGAAATAAAAGGAAGACTAGGAGAGAAATACCTATGGAATGTTTCAGTGGGAGTTGTCAAGTAAGCGCTATGATACAAAGGACACAGCTTTCAAAGGTGCTATGAGTGAAGAAATAGACTTTCCAATTATCTAGAAAGATAATGTTTGGAATTGACAAGATTACCAGTGAGCAGGTGCACAGAAGAGTATGAAAGAAAGGTTTGGGGGGAGGAATCAGGTGTAGCAATAACTGAGAAGCAAGGCAAGAAAAAACATCCATGAAGTGAGATTAAAAAACAATGATGAGCAACAGAACAAAGGCAGAATATTGTGTCACAGAAATCAAACAAGAGTACCATTTAAAATCTCTTAAAGTATCTGCTTACCAACTTATAGGCAGTAATTATGCCTATGGTGAAGACATCTGAAAGTAGAATTCTGTGAAAAGAGAAAACTCGAGATTTATATTTTTAGAATAGAATCCACTAACATCTCATTCATTTTCTAAGGACCTCTGAAAACAAATGGATCTTTTTATCATCATTAAAACAGAATAAAAGTAGAAGAGACTCCATTATTGCAGATACCTAATTTATCATCTGATTAGGCAAGTTGATTATCAATTGCTAAAAAGTTAAAAACAATGGCGTATGATTAATTGGCAAGATGGTTATACAAAAATTTTTGTAAGAATTGTTCTACGAAGCCTCAATGTCTGAAAAGTCAATATCAGATGAATTAGTTGGAGCAAAAACAAGATGGCATTGGGGAGAATGTTCAGTGGAATTATTGATATTAGAGAGTGGAATAACAATGACGAGCTCATCAAATAGAAACAAAAAATTAACACTCTATTTTAAAAAATATTGATAATAAAATAATGAAGATCAAGTGAAATCCTCAGAGACCAATACAGAACTAAGTTAGATTTTCCCATGATAAAATAATGTTCTGGAAAGTAGTTTGGAAACACTCTGTAACAACTCCACTAATACTCAGCTTTGACCAGTGTGGCTCGCCCAGGAGAACAGCCAACATGCAGTCAGATCCTAAAACATGACTTGAATTCCTTTCTTCATAAAGCAGGCACACAATCAGGGGTCTTGACTGAACTGAGGTTTGCTTAGTGACGTCTCTGATCACAAAGTGGTC
Source organism: Otolemur crassicaudatus (assembly GCA_963574585.1). NCBI lineage: Eukaryota > Metazoa > Chordata > Mammalia > Primates > Galagidae > Otolemur > Otolemur crassicaudatus. The sequence goes on from CAUYQS010025123.1 coordinate 13,278, forward strand.
AGAGGAGGGTTGGTATAGTTTTCTTCCTTATGTAAAGTAATGAACCTAAAAGAAACTAGATCTTCCCAAAGTTTAGACCTGGCAGAGAAAGAAGCTTTAAAATAATGTTGTATACAGAAACTGTCCATAGCATAATAGAGTTTTGCAAAAGAAGAGAAAAAATATAATAGAGATAAATTTATCTAACAGCTTTAAACTATCTATGCTCTTCAAATTTTCCTCAGGTTACTTAAGACCTTGCTAATAAGATAATTAACCAATTTCTGATACAGAAACTTTCTAATAAGCCACAAAAGATGCATTTGATTCTTTGATGCAAGTGTGTGCCCTGCAAACTGAAGTTAAAACTTGCCATCTAGCAGCTTCCACACCAAATCAACGTCATAGTCATTCTGCTTCCAGTCTTACATGCCTACCATACATTAAGCATCTACACAAAGGAAGGTTCCTTAAGCATAAGAAGATTATTTGCCTGCTTGAAAACCTTCAATGATTCCATGATGTTTTTAGGGCTAAGCCCAGACTGCTTAATATTTTTTACAAATTCCTCCCTGGTTTTATCCTTGGATACCTATGCATCCTTATTCTTAATAACTGCACTGTTTGAATTGTATCCTTTTAATCTCCTCATCGGTTAGTGAAGAGGCCATTTCCTTGGCTCTCTCCATGACTTTTCACATTCTATTCCATTCTCACTACCTGGGACACTTTTTTCACCCTCTCAACCTTCTAAACTAAACTAATTTCTACTCTTTGGGGCTAGAAGGGAATTATTAATATTTGAGAAGAGAAACCATTGGAATCATTCAGATTCAGTATCAATTTTTAGGTCTTCTATTCACTGAATATAAGTCTAATCTATTAAGCAATAAAGCCTTACATCTAGCACAGAGCAATTCCTCAAGAAATTATTTTCTAATCATAGTAATACTATTCATATTAGCTACTTTTCGGAAATTTGCTGATATTTATTGGCTTTTGAAATCATTGCCCTCAGCATTGTCAGGAAGGGAAATGACAATACCATTTGTTGAACAGAAAAATAGGAAAATAGATTTTTCTACATCTGTTAATAATATTATTTCTAGTAAGCTGTCCTCTCTGCAGAGTATAGATATATATTTTTATGGTAGCTTTCTCCTTCAGTCCCAGGTGCACTTCTCTAGTTATGAAGAGACAGAAATATGTTTGTGTGAAGCATAATGACAGCTTATTTCACAGAGCAGAAATAATGCTGGGTCCAGACGGCCCAGTGCAGCTGGTCTAAATTGCTACCTCAAAGCTGTCATTATCAAATGACAGAAGCGATTATCAAATGCTTCACAGTTTGCCCACCACTACCAATCAAGACACTTTTACTCAAGCCTCATTCTTTATACAAAAGCTAAAAAGTGCTTTTTTAAAGAACCCTCATCATCAATTTTAACATAATAAAACTAACAAATTGGGGGGGGGATTTTTTTTCAAATGTCTGTGCAGTTGTTATTTATCCTGTAAGTATGGATGATACAAGAAAATTCAAAATCGCCAATATTGATAATAGTTAACATGTACACATGTGTACACACACACATTTAAAAAAAGAGAGAAGAAAGTTAAATTAAAACACCAATTATTGATAAATTTCTCCTTAATTTACTTTGTTTACATAGATTAATTGATTTAAGGAGACAATAGTCTACTGAATGAATAATTAGTATATTTTACAAGGGTTAAAATAAGATGAAAAACATGAAAATATAAAGTATCTAATCTTCAAATGCCTGATTTATAAAATATTTGTAATATTCATGTTTGTTTAAATTAGTCATTTTCAACAGGAGGCACCACTGTCCCCACCAGGCACTTAAAAGTTTCTAAGAGAAATTTGTTTGCAAAATAATTGTGAAAAGCTACTGGCGTTCAGGGAACAGAAGACTCAGATGCTAGATACCCTCAAACGCACAGAAAAATTCACGACAAAGAATCTATCCGCAAGGTTTTGCAATTCCTTCTTCTACCAATATAGATCACATTCTAAGTCACAAAATAAAAATTACTAAATTGAAATGGACTAGTAATTACCCAACCTGTGTTCTTTGATGAAAAGAAAGCATGATTTTATTTTTCAAATTATCTAATATGGCAGTGTGTGGTGGCCTGTGCCTATAATCCCAACCCTTTGGGAGACTAAAGCAGAGACCAGAAATTCAAGACCAATCTGAGCAACATAGTAAGACCTCTATCTCCACAAAAAAATTAAAAAAAAAAATCTAGATATAGTGGTGCATGCATGTAGTCCCAAATACTTTGGAGGCTAAGGCCAAAAAAAAAAGAAAAAGAAAAAGAAAATATGTATTTATCAGCACACACAGAAAAAATGAAACACTATTTAGAAGGGGCCCACCAAATTGAGAAACAGATACATAACACAAAAGAGGATTATTTTTCCCATTAGTGGGTCCTACATGGGTCACTACAAAAGTGTTGAGACAGAATGTTATGGTCCATTGTTTCACTTCTAAGAAGTCAAAAGCATTCTTTCTGATTCACGGTGGTGCAGGTTTCGACTTGCTCATCTTATCCATGTTGGGCAGTATACATCTAGACTTACTGTAAACATTTTAGAATTATTTATTATATATGATTTTCTTATTCATAGTTTTAATTTTCATGGTATGTATTGACTATAAAATTTCATCCCCTATGATGCAAATTCTGGGAGAGTAGTGATAACTCAAATTGAGAACTTCTAGGTTAAAATGGTCAGATCTAATTTAACCATTCCTTTTTAATGCTGATAAATTCCACTAAAATTGGAATAATTTAGGGAGAATGAATAATCTATATAACTCATTTAAAATAATTACCAAAATGTTGAAGTAAAGCTTTAAGCATCAAGACCCATAAAATATTAAAACGGAAATAACTTGCACTAATAAACATGCTTGTTATATTTTATTATCTTTGAAACAATTTTGAATGAAGAGACACTTACTTATAAACTAAAAATGCTGTAAGCAGTACAGGTAGTACATCTTTTATCTAAAATAATTGGACTCAGAAGTGCTTCAGATTTTAGATGTTTTCAGACTTTGGAATATTAGCATATGCATAATGATCTATTTTGAGGATGGGACCAAAGTCTAAACAAAAAAATCTATTCCTGTTTCATATACACCTTATAAACATAACCTAAAGTAATTTTATACAGATTTTAAATAATTTTGTGCATGAAGCAATGTTTGTTTACATTGAACCATTGGAGAGCAAAGGTGTCACCTCTTCTAAGTCACCCAAGTGGACAATTTCTGCTTGTTTGACATGACCATGACTCTGAATTTATATACTACTGATAAAGAAACATTCCCTTAGACTTAATCACACATACATACTTAAGGGTAAATGATAAGATATATCATTAATACAATGAAAAATGACGTGTTCAGAGGAACTAAGCAGCACAGAGGTGTCACCAGAATACCTGTGTCAACTGTTAAAAAACAACAACAACAAACAACCGCAAGCTTTCCGTAATGATGCTCCATGATGATGCAATATTTTGATTAAAAGGTGACTGTGTATTGTATATTACATTTTTTTTAGTTGAGAAGAAACATCAGAAGCAATTGAGAGAATAGGAAGTAGGCCCTTTAGGGATCAGGTCGCATTCTACTGGATGGCTTTGTTAAATGTTTTCTTCGGAGTCATCTGCCTACTTCACTCCATTTTCTTTGTCTGAGAAGTCTCCTTTGGTTTTATAAATTGTCATGATTTCTTTGTTCTGGTCTGGTCCTCAGCAAGCCCATCACACGTGTTCACTAGGCCATTCATTGGAGCTTTTGTTGTAGTGTTAACAATGTCACCTTCATTGTGGCTGTTAGCATGATTCCAAACACTTTCAATTATTTTGCCAGCAGCCAATGAGTGAGCAACTGAAACCTCAGTATAGATGTTAAAAACGTCTTCAATATCCACTTTTTTAGCTTATGAATGGACTCCGAAGGTATTTTTGCATGTGTTAGGAGGTTACGTGACATTTTTGTCCTCACTTCACATACAGAATCTTTCAGAGTCACCACCTTGCTCCTCATCATTACTGAACATGGTCACAGGCCAGAGCAGGTGTCGGTCATACAACTGTGTCTTTCATCACTGTGTCCCAAGAATTGGAAACAGCATACATGGTGTTATTCCTGTTAAATTTCTTCAGAACCCTTCCCCACCCACATCTCTGTTACTCGTGTTCACATGCTTTTTAGAAAAGTGTTTTTGTGGTTGCTCTTTGCTGATTAAAGGATACCTTGGTCCTGTGGCTGATTAATGAACTCACATTTGAAGTAACGCACATGGCATGAGTATTACTTTTGATGAGAATTTCAGCTGCTGGATGAGTGGAATAGCTGTGAAGGAATAACAAAATCTTGCCATCCTCATCCCGCTAAGCTTCCCTACAGTGAGCAGGAGTAGCTGGCACAAAATGTTTGTGCAATCTATCAGAAAAGATGTCCCTGGCGACTCATGCCTTTTTGTTAGCATAATACTGGGCAAATACGAAATTCATTCCTTGAAAGCAATGAGAATGCTAGCACTGCCGATCATAGTGCGTTTATGCTTAGATATGCCTCCTGCCTTAGCACAATCTAACACAGTTATTCTCTGCTTGGCATCCTTAATTCCTGGAGGCTCTGTTTCTTCCACTATAGTAAGTGTCTTTCTGGGGTAAAAACACCATAATAGTGATGTTTCATAACATTATAGACTTAATAATGTTCTGGCTTTAGATTTCTACCAGTGATGATCTTGGTAAACTCTTCAATAAATTTCTCCATTACTTTGTGGTCAGAACACTTTATCACCACAAATCTCTTAAAAATTTAATCTTATGTATTTTCTTAGATTTCTACCTGTTCCAGGTATATTTTCATAGTTCCCTTCAATTTTCAGTTCATCATCACAGATATCTGCTCATTTCGCCAACAGCAGACCTTTCAATGGGACACGTATGTTCATTCTAATGCTAATCAATGTGGTCTTTCAATACAAGATTGATATCTTCATTTTTAGCATAATGCAGTATTTTTCTATTGTGTTTTTTATTTTTCATTAAGTTCGATTTATCACTCTCAGGATAGAACATCAACATTTACCCTTCTATTTTTGCAGGTCATCTGTGGTCATGTATATTGGCCATTTCAACACCATACTCTTCTGTAAGACATTTCACACTTATGCTGCTATCCAGTTTAACCAACAGCTTGATTTTCTGGGCTGTACATAAATATAATTTTTTCCTTTTTTCATTATCTCTATTACCCATATACATATCTGTAGGCTTTTCTCTCTCTCTCTCTGTCTCTCTCTCTCTCTTTTTTTTGACATTTTAAACAACATCTTTATCAGAGAGTAGAGTAAGGGGGAAGAAAATCCTGATGCACTTAGATCTTGATGTCTAGACCCATGTGGAGCATTGTGGGGAGCATGCCAAAGGCATTTCCAGCCTACACCTGCAACATTTATTACACTTTTGCAGCACACTTGTGTGAGATAGTGTGCCTGTGTGTGTGTAAGATATATCACAGTTGAAGGGGACAGAGAGAGGGCTGTATAAACTGTTTTATGTACCTGCATTTTGACTGTCACATGAGATCAGATGTGGAATTTTCTGCTTATGGTATCATCTTGGTGCCCCCAAATATTTGAATTTTAGAGTATCTTGGATTTCAGCTTTCTGGATTAGAGATGCTCCAACCCCATATCCACAGACTACATTAATAGTATGTTAGAGAAAAGAAAACGCAGGAAATAATCAGTGTTCTGCAGAAATGCAGTGACTAATTTATTTTCATAACTATCTCAAACTCAGATTTACCAAAGAAAATTCTAATTGGTTTGTGAAGAAGAAATCATTGCTTAAAAGGTAATAAGGCATCTGAACCTGAGACTTCATCATTTCCCTGCTACACCAGAGGCATTACAGATCTCATTAACAGGTATGCCTACCTCTGGGAGGAAGTTGGAAGGCAGTAGTTCAAAATTCTCATTAGTTTTAGGAGGTGAAAATTGTGGTAATCTAAATAAATAAATAGTGCTAATTGCATTTTAAACACTGGCATGCTGCATTTTACTGCCAAGTCAAAGATTGGATTGAAGAGAAAAAGTTTAAAATATGTCTCATGTATAATTTAGTCATCTTTATTATAAATTGTTTCCCAGCTAAATAAGGTATCAGTGGTTACGGAATTAGAAGCAAGAGAAATTTAGGGAAAATATTATTCAAATAATTAAAAAATGTAGAAATATATCCATTTAATTAGCATCAAGCTAGCATGAAAACTCCATGACTATGTTAAAGCATTTGCATTTACAGAATCCTGAAATAAGATCAGCTTTTAACATGTGCTGGGCTTGGTACTAGAGTATGAACACAGTCTGACATACCATGTGTCTAAATATTTAAAATATATAAATCAAGCAAAACAATAGATAAAATGATTTGTTATTTTTCTTGAAAATTATAGTTCTATAACAACCTGGAATCCTAGGGGTTAGGGTCTAGAATTCTTAGACTTCAGAGTTCTGCACAATAATTGGAGACCAAACAAGTATCAGTCAAGGAGGGATTATCTGTTTACTCCATAGATTCCTCATTGATAAGGAGTGGCACAGCCAGAGGAGGGCCAGAAAGAACCTCTTTAAATCACAATATGTTGCCTAAATTATTGGCATTTTTAATCTTAGTAATTGACTAGAGAACTGAAAGGGACTGAAAAAAATATTTCATGAGTGTCTGACATTGGATTAAAAACAAAGCATCATTTCTAATTTTGGTAGAATAGTGTTCTGACTTATATTTTCATTATTCCACTCTGATTAAGAAACTCTTAAAATGTTTTATGGAATAGTTTCAAATTTGACTTTGTACTATTCTTAGCAATAATGTGCAGAAATAATAAAGAAGATTCATACCTCAAGAAATTTACATAAAATAAAATTTGAAATAGATATGAGTAAACCTAAATAAAAATGGATTAAATAGATAAAAATAATAGCAAAGAAAGACATGAATTTTAGAAATGTGGCAGCAGAAATGTCAAATAATGCTAAAGATACCTGAGGGAAGGTTTAACAGTCCAGTGTTAAGGGCCAGTGAGGGACTATTTACCCTTACTTAGTTCTCAGGGAATGTTAATTGAAACCATGTGGCCATTTGAGCACAAACATCATATTGAATTTACTATGTATTGGTTATTGATTCAAAAATTCCTAACTTTATGACTGTTTTCTAAGTGGCTTTTCAGCATAAAGTATAATTTGCAAACTTCAGCAGCACTGAAACATAGACAAACACTCCCTCAAGTGCAAGTTGACAAACAATGGGTTTAAGCTGGAAGTCTTTAGATGTTTTCATTTTCCCGTGCTAATATGATTCTTACTTTCACCAACTCTTGTCTCAAAACTACAAATATTCCTACTGGAGACAGTGACATTAGGAACCATATTTATGTGTATGAGATCTCCATGACACCATTGCTATGCATGCTGCTCTGTTCCACATTACAATATATGTATTTTAATTGTTGAGTAAAACTAGTACAAGCTTAATTGATAATCTGAAATGAAAACCCAGTGTGATACAGATAATATATAAATATTTTTAGAGACTTCCATATTATTGATCATAATGGCTGTATTAATTTGCATTCACATGTGTGAGTTCCCCCTTATCCATACCCTTGCCAACATTAGTCATTTTTTGTTTTTGATAATAGCCATCCTAACCAGGTAAAATAATACTGCATTGTGTCTTTTACTTGCATTTCCCTAATTATTAGTGATGTCGAACATTTTTTCATGTTTCTTTTAGCATTTGTGTGTCTTGTTTGGGGAAATGTCTGTTCTGGTCTTTTGACCATTTTTTATTATTTCTTCTGTGCTACTGAGTTGTTTGAATTCCTAGTATATTCTGAATATTAATCCCTTGCTAGATGCATAGTTTTTGAATATTGTTTTCCCTGTCAGTTCTGTTTTCACTGTTGACCATTCCCCTTATTGAGCAGAATCTGCCACATGATCGAAGGGTCTCACTACTGAAGATAGATCCAAAGGAAATAAATCCATATATTAAAAAGATAGCTGCACTCTCCTGTTCATTGCAGCACTACTTACAATAGTCAAGCTCTAGAATCAACCTAAGTGTCCATAATCCAATGGGTGGCTTTAAAAAATGTGGTATATTTATATCTACACACAATGGAATATTCTTCAGTCACAAAGTAATAAAACCCTGTTATGTGTGACAATACAGATGGCAGTGAAGGTCATGCTGTTAAGAGAAACAAGCCAAGAACAGCAAGACAAACTCCACATGATCCCACTTAGATGTAGAATCTAAAAAAGTTACTCTCATAGAAGTAGAGAGTAGAATAGTGGTTACCAGGAGGGGAAGAGGAGGATGAAAAGAAGTTCTGAACAGTTGCCTAAGTTCTGGTATTCTGTTGCAGAGTAGGTAACGACAGTAAACAATAATGTATCATATACTTCACAAAAGCTGGAAGAGAGAAGTTTGAATGCTTTCAACCCACACACAAAATCACAAGTTTTGGAGGTGATAGATATGCTAATACCTCTGAGTCAATCATTATACAGTGTATACACACACATGGGTCGTTATGCAAAGTTTTGAGATACATAAAAATCAAGACGCTTAAAAATCTGTGCTAACAGAAAGAAGTGAAGCCCTCCCAGCAACTCTGATAAGCCCAGCAAGCTGAAACTTATCAGGATAAATCAGAAAGGCCGCTGTTGATTGTGTTTCTTAAAAAACAAAGCAAGACTCATTTCAATTCATTTATATTCACCAGTAAGTTGAATTTGATCTTTCTAATACTGCAATTTGAAGTCCATCAGTGACTATTGTTCTTTAGATAAAAGGCTAGTCAGTCCATTTATGAACCTCACTGACTCAAGCTATCCCACACTGTGAGCTAAAAATGTGTCAAGACTAGAAAGTGATATACAAAATACATAAACAACTGCATTAATTTTGTTATAGTCCTCTTTAAAGTATGGTTCATTTTCTCCAGGGATTGAGGTCTTCACTTAATTGCCGAGTTAACTCCAATAAAAAGGAGAGTCCATTATCATTTTGTATATGAAGAAGGGAGCCTATACCTTAGAATAAGTTTCTTCAGAAGGACGAAGGTGACTTCAGATTCTCTCTCTGGGTAGGATAAATCTCAACCCACCCTGAGAAAGTCTCTGCTAATACTGGCAAGTATTTGAAGTTTCCAGCCACTTTAGGCATCTGAGTAAAATCAATTTGTAAATCATTGGAAGAGCGGGTCCCTACATGTTGAGCCCACTGTACAGCAGGTCACTTTTGGGTTCTTGGGTTGTTTTGAGCACACGAAGGGAAGCTCTGGGTTGTTTGTTGTATACTGTGTTATAACAGGGGTCCTCTTAGACAAGGTTCTATCAAATATGTACATTCATGTTGGTGCCTCATAAGGGGCTGAACCAAGGCTTCAGATGGATGAATAAGTCCATGAGAATTTGGTAGAGTGCTGTGGTGTCAATAGCTCACAGCAACTTCCAACTCTTGGGTTTAAGTGATCATCTCGCCTCAGCCTCCCAAGTAGCTTGGACTACAGGCACCTGCCATAATGCCCCGCTATTTTTGTTGTTGTTGTTGCAGTTGTCATTTTTGCTTTAGTTGGCCCGGGCCGGGTTCGAACCCACCAGCCTCCGTGTATGTGGCTGGCACCATAACCACTGTGCTATGAGTGCTAAGCCTGGCTATTTTTTGTTGTTGTTGTTGCAGTTGTTGTTGGTTAGTGGGCCTGGGCCTGGTTTGAACCTGCCACCCTCAGTGCATGCGGCCAGTACCGTAACCACTGTGCTATGGGCACTGAGCCAAATCCATGAGAATTCTGTGTTCACGTGGCTGGGTCATTCCAGCTGTCAAAGTCCCAATCCTTAGCTCTTTTTCATCCTTTTCCATGTAGTAGAGTTTATATTGGTTTAAATCCAACTGGGGTATCAAGGCTCCAAGGAACAGATTACTTTTTGTGGCTTTCTAAGTGGCCCTGTCAGCAGCCCGATTCCCACATTACTGTCCCCTTTCTGATGACCAGGACGGTGCATGATGGCCACCTGCTTGGGCTCAGCCTGTATCAAGGCCCTTATTGCAGTGGCATACTTAACATCCTTATGTCCTGCAGCCAGGAGTCCCCTTTCCTTGCAAATGACATCATGAGCGTGCACAATCCTGAAAGCATATTTACAGTCCAGGTATATGTTTACCTTTTCCCCTCTAGATAAGTGAAGAGCTCTGGTTAAAGCTATCAGTTCAACTTTCTGGGCTGAAGTCCCAGGTGCCATCACTTCCAGCACCCATTGGGCTATGTCAGCTGCTTATCCAGCCCTTCTCTGTCCATTGTCCATAAAAACTGCCCCTATCAGTGAAAAGGTCAAAATCTGGCTCTGGCATCAGCTGATCTGACATATCCATTCTGCTGGAATAGAAGCCTCCAGAACCTCTTAACAGCATGTTGAGAGGCTCATTCTCTTCAGCTGATAATGGTGGCAGGATTAAGAGGAGACACAGTCTTTAATTTAACATTGGGTTATCCAAACTTTATCACTGCTTTATGTGTTTTGTCTTTTCCGTAATATTTTGCACTACTTTTCAAATCTATACTTGAGATTTCACCAACTTCACCACTTAACCCTACTACTATTACTATTTGGGCAAACATATTTTTAATTTCAAAAAGCTTTCTTATTGTCAGGGTATTTCTCTTCCATTGCATCCTTTTCTTGTTTTGCCATTGTGACATATTTTCCTCAGTGGTGTCTAAGGGTTTTAGAAGTTTTTGTTTATTTATTTAATCCTCCCCCAACCCCTGCCAGGCACCTGAGGGTGCGGTGGCTCTAGCGCCCTGAGGGCATGATGACTGTAGAGCCCTGAGGACACCATGACTCTAGTGCCCGGAGGGCCTGATGGTTCTCGCCTTGAGGGTGTGATGGCTCTTGTGCCTTGAGGGCGCAATACCTCTAGTGCCCTGAGGGGCAGTGGCTCTAGTGCCCTGAAGGCGCAATGCCTTTAATGCCCCGAGGGCGTGGTGCCTGTAGTGCCCTGAGGGCGCAGTGGCTCTTGCACCCTGAGGGGCAGTACCTCCAGCTCTCTCAGGGGCAATGCCTATAATGACCTGAGGGCGTGATGGTTCTTGTGCCCTGAGGGCATGGTGCCTGTAGAGCCCTGAGGGTACAATGCCTCTAGTGCCCTGAACCACAGTGGCTCTTGCACCCTGAGGGCGTGATGTCTCTAATGCCCTGAGGGTGTGGTGCCTCTAGCCCCTGAGGATGGGATGCCTCTAGCGCCCTGAGGGTGTGATGGCTCTTGCGCCCTGAGGGCATGGTGGCTCTAGCGCCCTGAAAGCATAGGTGCCTTGAGGGCCCTGATGGACTAAGATGTCATAAACTAGGTGCTTTATAAACCACAGGAATTTATTGATCATAGTTTTAGAGGTTGCAAAGTCCAAGATTAAGGCAGATTGAATGTCTAGTGAGAGCCTTTTCTAACTTATAATAATAAGATGCTGTGCCCTCACATGATAGAAGGAGCAAGGCACCTCTCTTGAGTCTCTTTTTAAGGACACTAATCTCATTCATGAGGGTCCCATCCACATGACCAAATCACCTCCTAAAGGCCTCATTTCCTAATACCTATTACCTTGGGGGTTAGGATTTCATTATATGAATGTGAGGGGATCATAAACATTCAGACCATATGAGATCCAGTATAAAGAATAGGACTAGGCTAGGTGTGGTGGCTCATACCTATTAATCCTAGCACTCTGGGAGGCTGAGGCAGGTGAATTCTCGGAGCTCAGGAGTTCGAGACCAGCCTAAATAAGAGCAAGATCTCATCTGTACTGAAAAATTAGAAAAACTAGCCAGGCATTGTGGCAGGTACCTGTCATCCCACCTACTCAGGAGGCTGAGGCAAGAGGATCACTTGAGCCCAAGAATTTGAAATTGCTGTGAGCTGTGATGCCATGGTACTGTACTTAGTGTGACAGAGTGAGACTCTGTATAAAAACAAACAAAAAGAATAGGACTAATTAATGAAAGTCCCAAAAGGAATCCTTTTCTTTCTTTTTTTTTAGAGACAGAGTCTCACTTTGTCTTCCCTTGGTAGAGTGCTATAGCATCACAGCTCACAGCAACCTCCAGCTCTTGGGCTTAGGCAATTCTCTTGCCTCAACCTCCTGAATAGCTGGGACTACAGGCGCCCACCACAATGTGTGACTATATTTTTGTTGCAGTTTGGTCAGGGCCAGGTTTGAACCTGCCACCCTTGGTGTATGGGACTGGCGCCCTACTCACTGAGCCACAGTTGCTGCCTAAGAATCCCTTTCTGAGGCTTCTCTAGAATCAGCCTTCACTGTAACTCTACAGTGCCAATAATCACCAGTTAAATAATCTTCGGTAGGTAGGTATCAGTTATATAATCTTGGGTATACTTAGACCTATATGATACCTGATTATTAACTTATTTATATGTAAAATAAGGCCATGAACTACTTAGCATTACTACTAGGAACACCAAATAAAATATGTAAAAGAACCCAGCACCATGTCTGGTACATCCTTGATACATAGAAAGAACTCAAAAACTATAAACTGAAAAGACTCAAATACTACTGCCCTATTAGGAAAAAGATTGTGTGTAAACAATTCTATTTTTGAGTACCTGCTATAATAAGACTTCTATAAGTTGACCACCCAGGGGACTGTAACAAACTGAATAATATATGAAACTAGGCTTACTGTACTAATAGGTACATGTGGTGCATGTCTGATCTGTGAAAATAAGGTTGACTTAAAGAGGTAGTCAGTGTAGGGAGGTGGTCAACTATGGAGGTTCTATCATATTTGCAAAGCATTATGATATGATTTCTTTTTCTTTCTCTTATGCATAAGAGGGAGAGATACAAAGATGAATGAAGAGATCAGGTCTACCTTTAATGAATGCTGCATTGACATGTACAGTCAGGAGAATATAGAGCCATGTTGTTCTTCATATATGTCTAATATAGAATTGAATGTTAATTAGAGATACAGTCGATATGCTGTATGAGCTCAGAGGATGGAATAAATCATTTTCCTTTGGGAAATCAAAGAAACCTTTGAGCTGGATCTATTTAAAAATGTGTATTGTTTCCACAGATGAAGTTCTGAAAAGAACATTCTGGGCTGAGAGAGGAGTGAGGGCAGTAGGCTGAAATATGTGAGTGAGTATCTGAAAGTTAGCAAAGGGTCCGAGGTAGCTGGCTGGCCTCTGACAGGCATCAGGAGTGCCGAGATGTGAGTTTGCAGGCCTCTACTAAGAATCTGTTAAGGAAGACTTTGCCTGCTTTGCTAAAGATTTGAACCTTTAACCTGAAAATTGCTAGGGGCTTGTGGAAGTTGGAATGTTGAGAGATGAGCTCCAGTTGGAGGTTTTGGATCATTGATCCTGGTGCTGGAATGAGAGTGTGCTGGCAATGTCCGGGTAGAAGATGATTCTCCATCCATTCATCCTACTCTGGATCATGGCAAAGGCCTTGGACATATAATCAAGAGAGCTCAGAAAATTCTCTTGAGCCCTGATTCCTTCCTTCAATCTCTATTTCCTCTAGAATCCTATTTGCCTGTTGACTTATCTTTTCTTACTTTTCCCCATTGCAGACTTCCCTCTTATGTCTGTTTATTCTTAGCTTTTCATTTCTATTTAAGATTGAGGCAGTAAGGAGGCTGATAGGACATTTTAAGAACATAGTCAGAGCTTGTTTTCTGTCAGGCTTCTCCCCAGAGAAAGTTGTCAGGAACTCGGTGATTTTGTTGAGGGTCCCTACAGGGGGGATGCACAGGGCTCCACTCTGGACTTCCAAACCCCACACTGGTTGTCCTAATTCTCCCCATGTGGTTTATACAGTTTCTTCAGAGGTAAACCCTCCCCTGTTTGTCCAATAGTAGGTGATTAATACCTGTCTAATCTGAATGAGCAGGGCAGTCATCTGCTGTGTGTATAGAACTTCCATAGGTTGCAGCCCCATTTTCCATCCTCACTATCTGGGATCCTTTCTGTATCCAAGCGGAGGTATCTCTCATGTTCTGTGGAGAGACCTTGAGTCCTCCTTGGCTGCAGCTCACTCCACCCTGCTGGGTATTAGTCAATATTCATCCAACGCTTTCTGTTCCCAAGAAGTTAGTGGAAATCTGTGCTGAAAACAAAGTTATGTTTTCTTTATTGTGGATTTATGCTATTTAATCCCTGGATTAGAAGCTTGAAATATTCATTTCAATTTGCCAGGTGAGGTGCAGAAGAATGAAATTAGATCCCCATCTCTCCCCTTATATATAAAAATTAACTCAAGATGCATGAAAGACTTACATGTAGTACCTGAAACCATAACAATTCTAGAAGAAAACCTAGGAAGGACTCTTTTGGACATTGGCCTAGGCAAAGAATTTATGACTAAGACCCCAAAAGCAAATGCAGCAAAAAGAAAAATAGACAAATGTGACTTAATTATAACTAAAAAGCTTCTGAATAGCAAAAGAAATAACCAAAAGAGTAAATAGACAATCAAGGTGGCTAATGCCTAGAATCCTGTGGGAGGCTGAGGCAGAAGGATCACTTAAGTGCAAGAGTTTGAGATCAGCCTGAGAAAAAAAAGAAAAATTCACTGAGCATGCCAGCATGCCCTTATAGTCCTAGCTACCTGGGAAGCTAAGGAAGGAGGATCACCGAGCCCAGGAGTTTAATGTTGCAGTGAGCTATGACGACACCATTGCACTTTTACCTAGGTAACCAATGACCAATAGAAAGAGACAATAATCAATGACCCATAGAAAAGGAAAATAATTGCCAGAGGTGGAGAGAGTTGAAAGAAAAGAGTTGCAACTGATTTCAAACTGAGAGGAAGAGATATTTATACCTCTACACAGCCTTTGCGTCTCTCTCACATTCTCTCCATCATGGGAGGTACCCGCTTCCATCTCGATTTGGAAGGGCTCTAAACTTTCCCTTTGTTCTTAAATAAAATTTTTGTTTGTTACACTGAAACTTGTGCAGGTTACTTTTTTTTTTTAACATCGTTATCACCTCACTTATTTTTGGTAGTAAAACATTTAAAATTTATTCTTAGTTATTTTGAAATATACCTTTGCTTTATGCACATTACATGAGATCCCACCAAACGCCCTCTCTCCTCCCACCAATTGCCCTTCCCCCTACCCCCTCCCTTTCCCTCTCTTTCCTTCTTCCTTCTCTTTTCTCACCTTGCTAGACTGTATCTATGTTTTATCATTCATATAAGTGTGTGTTTATATGTTGGTTTCATAATACTATTGAGTACATCAGATACTTCCCCCTCCCCCAGGATATTGGATACTTTTTTCCATTCTGGAGATACTTCACTTAGAAGAATGTGTTCCAACTCTATCAGGTAAACATAAAAGATGTAAAGTCTCCATCTTTTTTATGGCTGAATATTCCGTGGTATACATATACCACAATTTGTTAATCCACTCATGGTTGATGGGAGTTTGTGTTGCTTCCACGACTTGGCAATTATGAGTTGGGCTGCAATAAACATCCTGGTGCAAATGTCTTTGTAGTAAAATGATTTTTGTTCTTCTGAGTAGATGATACCTAGTAATGGAATTGCAGGATCAAATGGAATGTCAACTTTTGCTTTCTATTACACTGCCTATGCTGCTCCAGTTTTATTTTCTGTTTCCATTCAATTGCCACCATGCCTCAGTTGAAATTTCTAGCACAGCTGAGTAATCAAACCAAGTCATCTGGGTTCAGGATACTGAGCCTCCAGACCCCCAAATCCCTTTCCCCCACAAAACCCTGGTAACTACCATTTTACTTTCAGCCTGCCTACTTTCTGACTCTGGGTGCACAGGGATGGTCTTAACAACTTTGCTCTCTCTGGGCACCTCAGCTCTTTTCATCTTCAGAGGTCTTGATGAGCCCCCAGGGATGACATGTCTGTGCATTTTTTGCTGGATGGAGGCCAGGTACCCAGCAAAGAGACTAGCCTATCTAGCTGTCTATCTACCATAGGTTACCACCTTAATTTGACATAATTTTCATAAGCTGGACATGTACCACATGTACATATCAGTACAGGAGGCCTAGTTCTTTATGTTGACCACCTCTGTGTGTTGAACCGTTTGTTAAAGGCCTTCAAGTGGTCAAGTTACAGAGGTGCTACTATATATATATAATACAATGGGACAGATGCCACATGGACAACACAGAACTGGTGATTCCTATAAACTTTCATAAGTTCTAATCTTATTTACAATTCAACTATTTGGAAATAGTTCATTTTAAGTCTCGGTTGTGTGGTTTGTTAGGTAGTTCCAAAGAAGTTCTAAGTTTAGGGCTAATTATTACTCACTACTGAAACAAAATCTGGAATGCTCTACCCACCACTGTGAACTGTTTTCCTAAACCGGGTGGTGGGAATAGGCACTCTTCCTGTCCCTGTGTAATCCTTTCAGGCTATTGTTTTCCCAGCTGTTCATCTCATGCATGTGTGGGCAGTAGCTTTGCATCCTGCATATTTGAGAGGTGACCTCCTCAGATCTCTGGGTCTTTCTCTCTGAACAACTCTATCTTTTCCAGTATTCTGTCCTGTTAACTTTGGTACATTGGTCTCCCCAAACCCTCAGCTCTGTCTCCTCATCTGAGAAAAACCAACGTAGGACTCTTCTTGGGTTCCACTAACCCTGAGACTTGGAAGCTCTCTCAAAACAGTAATTAGGGTAAATGTAGGCCTTTAACTACATAGGTTACCTTTCTTCCAAGGCTCACTTTTTTGTCCTCTCATCTCCAGCATCTGAAATACCATTGTTTCATATATTTTTACTTCTTTTTGTTTAACCCAGGAGTATAAATCTCCTTCCTGCTAGTCCATCTTCACCAAAAATAGAAGGAATTCTCTGCAGTACCTGTTCAATTCTGGATTTTACTTCTTTGATGATGCATATCCATGAAAATAATTTTTTTTTTTCAAGACAGAGTCTCACTTTATTGCCCTGGGCTTAGGCGATTCTCTTGCCCAGCAAGTAACTGGGACTACAGGCGCTTACCACAACACCCGGCTATTTTTGTTGTTGTTGCAGTTTTGGTTGGGCAAGGTTTGAACCTGCCACCCTTGGTATATGGGGCCGGCACCCTACTCTCTGAGCCACAGGCGCCACCCCTGAAAATAATTTTTTTTTTCCTTTTATTAAGTCATATATACATAGATCATGAATAGATTTGTGCCTTTGTGGGATTCAATGTGTTGATTATTTGTACAAATTGGAGTGCTTACATCCAACTAATTAACATAACTTTCATCTCATTAACTTAATCACAGTGTTAAGACATTTGTGTTCTATACTTGATAGATTTGACTTGTACCCTTGCAATATGCTCCATAGATGTGGTCCCACCATTAACCCTTCCTCTGTTAAACCACCCCCTCCCTTCCCATCCCCCTCCTCTTCCCTCCTTCATCCTGGGCTACAGTTGTGATTCATCTTTCATATGAGTGATTAAAGTGTGAGTGATTATAAATTGTTTTCATAGTAGTACTGAATACAGTGGATTTTTTTTCCATTCCTGAGATACTTTCCTAAAAAGTATCTTCCAGCTCCAGCCATGGAAGAGGTAAAGTCTCCATCTTTTTTAATGCTGCATAGTATTCCATGGTATACATATACCATAATTTATTAATCCATTTATGGATTGATGGGCACTTGGGCTTCTTCCATGACTTGGTAATTATGAATTGAGCTGCAATGAACAATCTTGTGCAAATAATCTTTGTTGCCAAGTGATTTTTGGTCTTTTGGATATACACCTAGTAGAGGAATTGCAGGATCAAATGGCAGGTCTACATTTAGATCCCTGAGTGTTCTCCAAACTTCTTTCCAAAAGGGACGTACTACTTGCATTCCCATCTGCAGTGCAGAAATGTTCCTTTTTCTCCACATCCACACCAACATCTATAGTTTTGGGATTTTGTGACATGTGCTACTCTTACTGGAGTTAGATGGTATCTCAAAGTGTTTTTGGTTTGCATTTCTCTGATGATTAAATATGATGAGCATTTTCTTATGTGTGTATAGACCGTGCACTTGTCTTCTTCAGAGAAGCTTCTGTTTATGTCTCTTGCTCACAATGAAATGGTATTACTTGTTCTTTTCTTATTAATAAGATTAAGTTCTCTGTGGATTCTTATTATTAGACCCTTGTCATAAATATAACCTGAAAAAATCATCTCCCATTCTGAGGGCTGTCTACTTGCTTTATTTACTGTGTTCTTGGCAGTGTAGAAGCTTTTTAATTTGATCAGATCTCAGTAATATATTTTTGATGTTGCTTCAGTTGCCCAGGAGGTCCTCCTCATTCAGTATTCTCCCAGGCCATTTTTTTCAAGTGTTTCCCCTGCACTCTCTCCAAGAATTTTTATAGTTTCATGTCTTAAGTTTAAGTCCTTTAACCAATGAGAGTCAATTTTTGTTAGAGGAAAAAGGTGTGGGTCCCATTTCAGTCTTCTACAAGTCACCAGCAAATTCACCCAGCACCATTTGTTAAATAGGGAATCTTTCCTACAATTTATATTTTTGATAGGTTTATCAAAGATCAAATGATGATAAGTGTCTGGGTTCATCTCTTGATTTTCAATTCTGTTCCATACATCTACCTCTCTATTTTTGTGCCAGTACTATGCTTTTTTGATCACTATAGATTTATAGTATAGTCTGAAGTCTGGTAGTGTGATTCCTCCTGGTTATTTTTGATTTCTGAGTAATATCTTGGCTATTTGAGTTTTTTTCTATTTCCATATTTTAAAAAACTACTAATTTTTCCAGATCTTTACAGTATGACAGAGGTGCTTTAATAGGGATTGCATTAAATCCATAGATTGCTTTGGGTAGTAGAGACATTTTAACAATGTTGATTCTTCGTAGCCATGAGCATGGTATGTTTTTCCATTTGTAAACATTTTCAGCTATTTCTTTTCTCAGAGTTTCATAGTTCTCTTTATAGAGTTCTTTCATGTCCTTTGTTAGGTTTACTCCAAGATATTTCATCTTCTTTGGCACTATTGTAAAGGGAATAGAGACCTTCGCCTTGACTATTGTTGGTATATACAAAGGCTACAGATTTTTGAGTATTGATTTTGTATCCTGAGATACTGCTATATTCCTTGATCACTTCTAGGAGTTTTATAGTTGAATCCTTGAGGTTTTCCAGATATATAATCATATCATCTGTGAAGAGTGACAGTTTGACCTCCTCTGATTCTATTTGGATACCCTTGGTTACCTTCTTTTATGCCTTATTGCAATGCTAAAAAGCAGTGGAGACAATGGGAAACTTTGTCTGGTTCCTGATCTGAGTGGAAATGGTTTCAATTTTACTCCATTCAATACAATATTGGCTGTGAGAGTGCTGTAGATGGCCTATATCAGTTTAATAAATGTTCCTTCTATATGTATTTTCTTAAGCATTCTGATCATGAAAGGATGCTGGATATTATCAAAAGCTTTTTCTGCATCAATCGAGAGAATCATACAGTCCTTGTTTTTTATTTTGTTTATGTGATGTATTATATTTATTTATTTACACATATTGAACAATCCATGGGACCCTGGGATTAAACCCACTTGGACATGATGTATAATTTGTTTTATGTGTTGCTGGATTCTGTTTGCTAGGATCTTGTTAAATATTTTTGCATCAATATTCATTAGAGATATTGGTCTATAATTTTCTTTTCTTGTTAGGTCTTTTCCTGGTTTGGGGATCAAGGTGATGTTTGCTTCATAGAATGTGTTGGAAAGTATTCCTTCTTTTTCTATGTTTGGAAAAGGGTTAAGTAATATGGGTACTAGTTCCTCTTTAAAGGTTGGTAGAATTCTGATGTGAAGCCATCTGGTCCTGGGCTTTTTGGGGGGGGGAGATTTCTTATAGTTGATGCTATTTAAGTACTTTATACAGGCTTGTTCAACATTTCCACTTCTTTCTGGCTAAGTCTAGGAAGGTGGCATGTTCCCAAGTATTGGTCTATTTTCTTCAGATTTTTATACCTCTGAGAATAGAGTTTTTTGTAATATTCATTAAGGATTTTTTGAATTTCTGAGAAGTCTATTGTTATTTGGCCTTTATAATTTCTCACTGATGAAATTAGGTATTTTACTCTTTTATTTCTGGTTATGTTAGCCAAAGGTTTATCTATTTTATTGACCTTTTCAAAAAGCCAACTTTTGATTGATTGATCTATTGCATAATTCTTTTGTTTTCAACTTTGTTTAATTATGCTTTAATTTTAGTTATTTCTTTTCATCTGCTGAGTTTGGGGTTGCAATTTTATCCTTTTTCCAGTTGCTTGAGATGTTCTATTAAGTTGTTGACTTCCTCTCTTTCTGTTCTTTTGAGAAAGGCTTGCAGTGCTATAAATATCCCTCTTAGAACTACCTTTGTGGTATGCCAGAGGTTTGATAATTCATGTCTTCATTATCATTTTGTTCCAAAAATTTGGTAATTTCCTTCTTAATCTCATGTAGGACCCAGCTATCATTCAGTATAAGGTTATTTAGCTTCCATGTTTTAGCATGAGTAATGCAGATTCCTGTTGTTACTGAGTTCAACTTTTATTCCATGATGGTCCAAGAAGGTGCAAGGAATAATTTCTATTCTTTTAAATTTGCTTAGTTTAGACTTGTGACCTAAGATGTGATCAATTTTGAAGGATGTTTCATGGGCTGATGAGAAAAATGTGTATTCAGTTTTGTTAGGATGAAATGTTTTGTAGATGTCTATTACATTCAATTGTTGAATGGTTAAGTTTAAGTCTAAAATTTTTTTGCTTAGTTTCTTATTGGAGGATCTATCCAACATTGCCAAAGGGGTGTTAAAATCTCAGACTACCATGGTGCTGGAGGAAATCAAGTTGCTCATGTCAGTTAGAGTCTCTCTTATAAATTGTGGTGCATTCTGGTTGGGTGCATAAATGTTAGTAATTGAAATCTCATCATGTTGAGTGCCCTTAACAAATATGAAGTGACCATCCTTGTCTTTCCTTTCTTTTGTTGGTTTAAAGCCAATTGCATCTGTGAATAAAATTGCAACACCCACTTCTTTTGGATTTCCATTTGCCTGAATTATAGATGACCATCTTTTCACCTTGCATCTATATTTATCTTTTAAGGTAAGATGAGATTCTTGTATGCAACAGATATCAGGTCTGAGTTTTTATATCCAGTTAGTCAACCTGTGCCTCGTTAGAGGAAAATTTAAGCCATTCACATTAATTGAGAGTATTGCCTGGTAGTATTTTGGATATCAAGTTGTTCAAAAGTCCAGTGGACATTTTTAATCCTTTTGCCACTGTGGAAATTAGAATTTGATCACAAGTTTCTGAGTGAGTTTACTTTGGTGGTAGAACATTGTGTTTGTTATTGTGGAGGATGGATCTGAGAATATGCATGAGAGCTCGTTTAGTTATGGCAAATTTCTTCAGCATGTGAATGTCATTAAAGTATTTAATTTCTCCATCATAAATAAAACTCAGTTTTTTATGATCCTGGGTTGAAAGTTATTTTTTTTAGGAGGGTAAAGGTCGATGACCACCCTCTTCTATCTTGAAAAGTTTTAGCAGAGAGATCTGCAGTCATTCTAATATTCTTCTCCTTATAGGTTATGGTTTTCTTATGTCTGGCTGCTTGTAGAATTTTCTCTTTCATATCAATTTTGGCAAAGTTGATGATAATGTTTATAGGAGATGTTGTATTTGGATTGAGTTGTGCTTGTTTTCTGAAACTGTCTGCTGTCTGGGTTTGAGAATCACTCGCCATGTTTGGGACGTTCTCCTTGATTATCTCTCAGAGCAGAGCATCTGGACCTTTCAAAGCAATCTCTTCTCCTTCAGGGATTCTTATAAGGTGAATGTTTGTTCTTTTAGAGTGGCCCCACAATTCTCTTAGGGAATGGTTCTTTTTTTTGCTCTCTACTTCTCTTCCTCTTTGAGCATTTGGGAGCATTCAAAAGCTTTTTCTTCAATGTCAGAGATCCTTTCTTCTGCCTGCTCCATTCTGTTATTGCAGATTTCAAATGTATTTCTCAGATCTTTGAGGGCTGCAAGTTCTTGCCTCAATGTGTCGAAATCTTTGGTGATTTTCTCTCTGAATTCATTGAATTCTTGAGACAACTTTTACTCCTTGAAATTCTAATTTCTTCCCTATCTCCATTCTGTTACTCTAATTTGCCATCCAAATTCTGAACTCGATTTTCTAGGAAAAGTTAACAAACTTAATTGTCAGACTTCATACAATGAAAGCTCTGATGTCCTTTCCAGAAAAAAAGTACCAAAATTGCTTTGAAGGGAAGACTAGGTCCTGCCATCAGTGCATAGCTTCCCATGGAGAGTACCTCAAAGGTAAGCATGATGATATTTAGCAATGAGGTATGTAATATTATTTCTGGGACTAGTGCATGAACTTAATTGTCTGTGCCTTGTATGTGTGCATGTATACACACACACACACAGGTATACAGAAATGTTTTATGAAGCCAAAACTTACACATTTAAAACCATGTGGAACAAGGAAAAAAAATGAACAAATTGATATGTTAATATATACAATTTTATTAATCATACTTCCTGGAAATGTTGTTATTTACATTTTCCTAATATATGGAATATTTAGACCTTTCACATAATTCATTTTTGCATGTTTCAGGAAGAAGACCATCACTAAAGAGCAAGGAATGAGAGTTTAAGTTTTTAAAATACATATCTACAGTATTAGTGACTTTATGTGGAATCTTTTCAGTGACTGCTATAGATAAAAGGGCATGATCATTAGAAATAAAATACCTAAGACACTGATAAACCAAAGATGCAAAAAGATCCTTCACATGGATTCTAAGTTACCAAAAGTGATGACAGTGTTACTACTGGAAAGAATGGTAGTAATCCAGGTACTATGAATTATAGATCCTGACCAGAATGAAGGTATTAATTTTTTTCAGGATAGAAAGTGTTTTTGAAAAATTCTGCTTTTGTTTTTAAAGGCACTACATCACACACAGGTCTGAAAGTGATACTTCATAATGAGACATGCCTTGCCCTTCTTCAGGCCTGGAAGTATAAAAAGAATTTTTTAAAAAATCGCATTTATTGAGTGAGCCACAGCAATTTTGGTTGCCAAAGTGAAGTACTTAGGGCTAATTTCAGGTAAAGTAAGAAAGAAAAAAGATATTCAATCAGGTATATCCAGATGAAGTAGAATGAATTTGAAATATTTCTTCTTTTTCTATTGTCTATAAGATTTGGTATGATCTGTTTTTTTGAAATTATCTTCTATTTTTATTTATAAATATTAGTTGTCTACTTTTTGAGACTTTGGAAAAATAAAAAAAAGAAAAGAAAAATAAATAAAAATGACAACATTAAAAAAAAAGATATTCAGTAAAATGATTGATGATATTAGAGGATCTTTCTTCTGACAGATCTACAGTATCAGGTAAGAAAGTAGGTTAAATTTTTAGATCTTAGAGTAGGGAGTGATGATTATAAAAATAACTGATGAACACCACGTGCCACTAGGCACCCAGAAATAACTATCTAGAAGATGAGAGAGATTATATATTCTGACAGGTAGAAAGGATCAATCATGGTGATTAATATACAGAGGTTGAAAATCAGATGTAAATAATTATTCATTCTGGGTACTAGATTACAATGCAGTTGGTACATGTGGCCTGGAAGATATTGATGAATAAAATGGTGATAGTGTCATAAGAAAAATTTGGTGTGCATGGAGCGATGGACTAACCTTTCTTATATAAGGTTTGAAACCAGTTATACTATGGGCATCATGGTATTGCATATATAAAACTTACATAAAATTTAACATAGAAATGTCAGAATTTAACTTTTCACAGTTTTATTTCTTTTCTTTTTTATTTCTTTGTATAAACTGGATAGGGCATGGTGGCTTATGCCTGCAATCCTAGCATTCTGGGAGCCCAAGGCAGGTGGATTTCTTGAGGTCAGGAGATCAAGACTATCTTGAGCCACAGTAAGACCCCATCTCTAAAAATAGCTGGGTGTTGTGGCAGACACCCAGCTACCCAGGAGGCTGAGGCAAGAGGATCACTTGTGCCCATGAGTTTGAAGTTGCTGTGAGGTATGACACACAGCACTCTACCAAGGGTGACAAAGTAAGATTGTATCTCAAAATATATACATATATTTATAAACTATATTGCACAATTCTATTATTTTAGAATAAATTTATATCAATGACTTTAACTTGTAAGTAAGTGATAATACTTCGGTCATGAGAATAGAGAATTCACAAAGTGTTTATTACACTCAAACCAAGATACCAGTAAGCAAGTATTATTTATTTACATAAATATTGTAGAGTAGCTTGCCTTAGATAAATTCTGAAATTCAAATCCAGAAATAATGATTTAATTATTATAAGACCTAAAATTTTCTATTTATACTAATATTTGAAAGCAATTCTGATGACGTGTTCAGTGAACCAGATTTTGAGAACCTCTCTAAGCACTGTTAGATATATAAAGAAAGAGACTGAGATTAATATGTACTATTTCTCAAAGTAAATTATAACCTTGCTTGCTTGACTGGCTTGACTTTTACTCCAAAGAGTTAGAAATAAACATATGGCAGAATAAAATCAGGTCTTCAAATATTTTTAAACACAATGCAAAATGACCAGCTTTCTCTGGTCCTCTCCTCAGTGTAACCCTTTTATACAGTATCAAAACTTCCTCTTGCTTCTTTATCAACTAAGATAAAGAAGGAAACTATAGGGAACAGAACAGTCTTTTATACAGTCTTTTAAAACTTTCTCTTGCTTCTTTATCAAATAAGGAAGGAAACAGGAACCTTGAAGCTAATAAAAGAATAGAAAGATATGTTAAAATAAATCCTATGATAAGTGAAGCTAATAAAAGAATAGAAAGATATGTTAAAATAAATCCTATGATATAAGTGTCCTTGGGACTTATTTGAAAAGTGTAGCCATCATATGGCAAGCATGTAATTGAGAAAACTCACTCTTGTTTTTCTGAAATGCTATCTATAACCAGGACAAAAAACAAACAAACCAAAAACTTATGGATAATAAGTACCTTTACACAGAGTACCTACAGAAACATTGTAGGTCATATCAAGGTCACTACAAGCCACTGAATCTCTATTTTGTATGTGCTCTTCAAGGCATTCAGCTATCAATAAAAGTGGCTTTTCTACAGTTTCTCTACATACTTATTTGAAAACAATACTGAAGAAATACTGATTTGTTTTCACTGTCCTTGTGGATGTCACAGTTTAATATTTCAAAAGTCCTTTAAGATATTTTCTGAAATACATTATAATCTATACAACTGAAAAATAATAAGGAAAAAGATATAGCATTTAACAAAACATAAATTATAGAATAAAAATACTTTTTCAATTTTGTCACATTAGTTACCAGAATATTAGGTATTTTATATGATTCAGAAACATTTGCATTGTTAGGAAATTGTCAAAAAATAACTACTTAATAAAATTTCTCGTTCCTTTATCACATTTTTAATAGTCTACTGTATCAATTGTGGTTGAAAGAGCCACCACCTTCAGATTTTGCAATCAAGTGAAGGAGGATTAGTAGGAAGATGATAAAAATATGCTAAAAATTGCATGAAAAACGAAATGGTGAGCTCTCCAGAATCATTCTTCCTGTAGAAATGCAACATGAAAAATCATCCATGCATAAAAATACCTTCACAAGAATTGAAGAAACTAGATGAGGGATCATTATACCTGGTTATAATAAAATGAGAAAATACACATTGAAAAGGTAGAAAAAGAAGTTTTATGTTACCTCCCCTCCCTCTCCCTCAGTTACATGCAACACAGAGGAAAGGGAAATACAAGCCAATTAGAGAAAGAGAGGAAAGTGAGTATAGAACTCAAACCAGGCTTGACACAGTAAAACTCAGATCCAGGTAGTCTTGGCTAGAATAACAAAATCTGAGTTTATCACCATCAGATCTGACTTACAAGAAATGCTCAAGGGAGTTCTCCAAGTTGCAAAAATGAACATAATAAGTAACTTGAAAACATCTGGAAGAATACTACTTACTGGGAAAGTAAATATGCAGTCAAATTGAGAAAACTTAATACTGTAATGGTAGTATGTAAAACAAATACGTTTAGTATGAAAACTGAAAGACAAAGATGCTAAAATATTAATATCTATAATAATTGAGAGTATACTGAAAAAAGATAAAAGTTGTTGTATCAAATATTCAAAATGGAGAGAATTTGAGTATAAATGTACAATTTGTGTTTGTGAAATCAAAGTTAAGGTTGTTATCAGCTTAGGATAACCCGTTATAAGTATAAATTTTTTTGTAAATTTCATACTAATCGCAAAGCAAAAAAATCAATAAAAAGATGCACAAAAAAGAAAAAGTAAGAAATCAAAACATGTCATGAAAGAAAAATGACTTAACCACAAAGAAAGGTAATAAAGAATGAAAAAGAGAAAAAAATCTACAAAACAACAATAAAACATTTAAAATGTACACAGATTGTTTATATCAAAGTATGTAAACATGTGTTTACATGCTTTAATATTTGATGCACACATATTTGCAATTATTATATTTGCTTTGCTAGGCAGACCCCTTTATCAATGTATAATGCCTTTTTTGTCTCTTTTCATATATATATATTTTTTTTTGCTGAAGTTCCATTTAATTTAACCTATCTATAGCTACTCCTATTCTCTTTTGGTTTTTATTTACATGGAATTCTTTTCTATTCTTTTACATTCAGTCTATGTCTATTTATATAGGTGAAGTACATCTCCTGTAGGCAGCATGTAGTTGGGTTATGGTTGTTTTATCTACTCAGATAATATATGTTTTTGACTGAAGAACTTAATAAACTTACATTCAAAGTAATTACTGATAAGCAAGGACTTATTATTGCCTATTATAATTTTCTTTTGGTGAAACTTAAGAAAGATATAGACTGCAATATAATAATTAATAGGGAATTTTGTATCTCACATCCAGGTATGGATAGATCATTTTCAGAGAAATAAAAAACAAACATCAGACTTAAACTACACTCAAGACCAGTGAACCTAACAGATATATGCAAAACATTCCATCCACTTTTTTCCTAGAGTGCACCTAGTGTAGTTGCAAAGATAGATCATAATATGTTAAGTCACAAAACAAATCTTAACAACGTTAAGAAGATTGAAATCATATCAAGTATCTTTGATGACCATATTGGTAAAAAACTTAATAAAATGAGAAATTTTGGAAAATTAAAAAATATATGGAAATAAATAAGATGCTTACGAGCACATGTCAGTGAAGAAAGTAAAAGGAAAATGAAAACGAATTCATTAGACAAAAATGAAAAAAGACAACAAAACTAATGGGAAGCAGTACAGGTAACTAAAGCAAAATATAAACAAATAGAATTACATTAAACTAAAAAGCTTCTGCACATCAAGGTACACGATCAAGAGTGAAGAGACAACTTACAGAAAGGGAGAAAATATTTACAAGCTGTATATTTGATAAAGTGTTCTATATCACAAATACGTAAGAGGAAAAAACAAAACCCTATTTAAAATGATCAAAAAAGTTGCATAGGTATTTCTCAAAAGACACATAAATAATCAACAGTTATACAAAAATGGTCAACACCGGCTTGGTGCCCATAGCACAGTGGTTATGGCACCAGCCACATACACTGAGACTGGCAGGTTCAAACCCAGCCCAGGCCAGCTAAACAACAATGACAACTGAAACAAAAAAATAGCTGGTGTTGTGGAGGGCACCTGTAATCCCAGCTACTGGGGAGGCTGAGGCAAGAGAATCACTTAGACCCAAGTGTTGGAGGTTGCTGTGAGCTGTGATGCCACGGCACTCTACCAAGGGTGACATAGTGAGACTCTGTCTCAAAAAAAACACCAATAATAATCAGGTTAATGCAAATTAAAGCCATAATGATATCACATCACACCTGTTAGAATGGTTATCACTCAGAAGATAAAAGATAATTTTGGCAAGGGTATAGAGAAATGTAAACTTTTATGTACCATTGGTAGGAATGTAAATTAATATAGCCATTATAAAAAAACAGTAGCAGAGTTCCTTAAAAAAAAAAAAAAAGCAAATCTAGGTGTTTCATATCCAGCAATCCCATTTTGGGGTTTACATCTGAAGGGATTTTAATCAGTATTTTGAGGAGATATATGTACTACCATGTTTACTGTAGCATTACTCAAAATAGCCAAGATAGGGAATTAACCTAAGTGTCCATCAACAGATAAATGGATAAATAAAATGTAGTACATGTATACAGTGGAATACTGTTTAACCATAAAAAGAGAAATCATGTCACTTTTGAACACATGAATGAATCTAGAGTGCATTTTAATAAGTGAGGAAGAGAAAGGCAAATACCACATAATCTCACTAATATGTAGAATATTAAAAAGTTATCTTATAGAAGCAGAGAGTAGAATGGTGGTTACCAGATGCTTGCTGAAGCAGCAGGGGTGGGGATGTATTTAGCGAGATGTTAGTCATAAAATACAAAATCACAGTAGATAGAAGAAATAAGATTAAAGATCTTGAACAGCAGTACAACGGGGTGACCATAGTTAATGATGGCATATTGTATTCTTCAAAAACACTAAGAGTGGATGTCGAATGTTCTTGCCACAAATATCTGAGGAGATGCATTTGCTAATTAAGTAGAATTAACCACTCAACAATGTGTACATGAAAACACCATGTCAAACACAATAAATACACTCTGTTTCATTTGTCAATTAAGAAAGAAAGAAACAAACAAAAAAAAAAAAAGAAAGAAAGAAAAGGCAGATGTATAGTACATAGATATCATGTAGACATATAACAGAATTTTCCCAAAATAAGGAACTTTGGAGTTAGGAAAAACAGAATTTACAAGGATAATTAAAAGCTAGACTGGAGAAGAGATAAGAAAGAGAATATGAGGACGTTTCAGGCAGAATTAGCTTCTTCTACAAAGCCATAGATACAAAAAGAATTAAGGCACATTCTCACAAAGACAAGTTTCAAATGCGTAGTATTTAATGTAAAAGGTAGAGTCATTAAAAGAAAAGAGATAGGAAATCAACTGTAGCTGAGATTATAAAGGACCATGTAGTCAATGGCTAACAAGTTGACATTCCTCATAGAGTATACAGTGAACTATTTTCAAACTCCTTTATATAAGGTGGGGGTGCAGATCTTGATGTGCCTGCATTGATAGTAATAATGATTGAATAAGCTTAAAACCAATATACAAGAAGTAGTTTAGGAATTAAACTAAGAAAATAATTACAGAGGATGAGCACAAGAAAACAGAAACAGGAGAGATGTGGATTCAGAAGAACCCTAAACCCAGTGCAACATGCTGCTAGAGGCCTAGAGCCTTTAAAACT
The DNA here is from genome assembly GCA_963574585.1 of Otolemur crassicaudatus. Lineage (NCBI taxonomy): Eukaryota > Metazoa > Chordata > Mammalia > Primates > Galagidae > Otolemur > Otolemur crassicaudatus. The sequence goes on from CAUYQS010025123.1 coordinate 42,849, forward strand.
GAGGAAGCATCTTGCTGGAATTTCACCCCTCCCTCAGCACAACTCCATGGCCCTGGAGGTCTCTAAGCAGGCCAGGCTTGCCTAGACCTGGTGGGAGGAGTGGGGGAAAATTAGATATACAGAATGTTTAAACTTTGTTAAACATGGCAAGATTTGCTCCATACCAGATAAGGAGATAAAATATCTCTTTTCTTCTTTCACCCGGGTATGACCAAAAAACATCTGTCAATCTGAGCAACAAGCTTCTTAAGTATTAATTGTCACTTCTGTGATTTGTGCGCTGGCCTACTTGGGCTCTTCTCTGACGTCCTGCTCTTGGACTGTTTTTCACCTTCCCATACTCTGTGCTAAAGATCATAAATACCTTAAAACAATAAAAGTAAAAAGAAATCCATAGAACTAACATAGTTAGCTAAAGAAATAGATGAGTTAGAAAAATGCAAGTATAGCAAGAAACATATCGTCATTGTTTGCCTTTTCCTCATGAGATTTATGATTAAAACAAATGTGTATGAAATAAAACCGGAGCTAGCTAGAACATGATGGTGCATGTGTGTTAAGCCTCACAGAAAAAACCTGCAATCTCTTGGCCCAGCAAGCTCTTAAACTCTCTGTCTCTTGTATTGTCATTTTTCTTCATCCTCTCATTTTGACCAAGCCACTGGGAGGGAATCCATAACATTGCTGGAGACAGCAACCCAGCCAACCCAGCAGTAAGGGTTGTTTTTCTTTTTACCTACCCACGATCTCCCTCATGCTTACTGAACCCACCCCAATAACTCTGTCTTTCACTGGTTTTCCTAGAACTCGACATAGATAAAACATTTCACTATTAGAATACATTTTACTAAAAACTGGAGACAAAGGGGATGAAGTAATTTCACATGTTTAAAGCCCTCTTTCACTTTGCATTTTGTTTTCTCTTTATCTTCCTCTCCAAACTTGTTTCCCTCTGTCATACAAATTAATTTCCCTTGAAAACTTGGTACAAGTCCCTCTAGAATCTAGTAACTTGATAATTAGAAAAGTTACCAAGGTATTTTCCCTTAAAGGTGGGTCTTAATTAAAGGACATGCTTGAGCCACCCGCTCAGAGAATATTTTCTACTTGACCTCATTATACTTTGTCCTGATGAGAATACATACCACACAAGCTCATTATGGGAACCCCACCCCTTCCCTGACTGGTGCTTTTATGTATATACAGTAGTGTTTGGTGTGATTAAAAGCATACAATTCCCTGACAGTGATTTCTTCTTCAAAATAAAGTCAAAGTCAGTCAAATTGAAACATATTTTGCAGAAAGAAATTTAACCCTTGGGTCTTACAGAATATAATGTTGTTCCAATTTGGATAAACAATAAGGTACTAATGAAACGTTTAGCTGAATGTTGTATTTTAAAAAATCAGAATGTTATGCAAACAGATATGGTTTCTTATAACTCTGATATAGCGTTTGTTGTTATCTAATCTCTGAGTCTTGGTTCCCGTATTTACAATAATATATAATACCTACACTGTGGAGCTTTTGTAATAATTAAAAAAGTATACACAATGTTTAGGGGATACTAAGTAATATAAACAAAGCAGTGCTATTTTCCTGAAAATAGCACACATGCACACACATCATAATTTAATGCACACATTTTGGGATAAATAAAATAAAATAAGTAGTTGAACACATTCCCAAAGCATGAATTTCAAATTCAAATTTGTCAAATAAAATATGATAGTTTGTAGTTCTCTAATTCCCTGTTCCAAATGTAAGCCAATTGATATAATCAATATAATGACATATTAAGGTTAAGTTATTCTGCACGATGACTATGTTTTCTATATAATTCAGCCCCTCATTTGTATTTAACTGTCAGTAAACCAACGGATTAATAGCTGTAGCTCTTACACGGGGTTGAAGCCATTCTTTCGAGAGGATAATTATTTTAATTCTGGGTTTCGAATTCTCCTGTCTAAAGTGAACCACTTTCTGTTGCTATTGCACGTTCATTTCCATTCTGAAGTCGTGGCCATCCATTTTCTATTTCGCCCTCTGAACGGAGCTCTGTGAGTAGGTTTAGTTCAATTGACTTTACATGTGCTCCAGACACCAGGTTCTGCCATCGCTCTGCTTCACTGCTTACAGACGAAGCTCAGCCTATGCTGTGTTTAGTTCCCTAACAGGATGTCATCTGTGACTTGCATATACTTTTAACTGGGCTAACACAGAACATAGAATGCAGTGATACAACATATTAAATAAAGGTCTCTTCTGATTTGCAATGGATTAATACAATGTCTCTATAAGAGAAACAGGATGGGCTTTTAAGCTCTTAGATCACATGAACCTTTGGACATTAAATACAGAGGTGATGGTTGGAGAGTCTTACTATCATAAAATCCCCAGAACGTTGTAAAATATCTTGTTTAAATGACTAATCAGTACATTGAAGTATTGTCATTGTAAACATCATCAATAAAAAGGTTAATTTCTTTTTAAAATACTGAAACTATTACCCTTACAAAGTACATTCTGTATCAAAATTATTAGGTTGCAGAAAACATTAAGAACTACAAACAAAACACCTTTCAGTATTGTTTTGTGTGCTTTCATGAACTATTTTGGCATTATGATGTAGTATATTGTGATTTTGAAATGTTTTCCTATTTTATAATCAATGAAATTCCACTGATGTATTATACTTTCTTAGTTTTTCAATTTTAATTTTTATACTAAAATAAGGTTATGCATTTTTTGATTCAATCAAGTGTGAGGAAGCTCTATGTTTGTTGACATGATATGTGGGCCTGTCTGACCTCACTTCCGTTCCTGTGTGTTCACTTGTCTGATCCTATATCAGTGGGGCTAATATATATTCTCAAAAGATATTTTATAGATGTGCTATGTTAAAGATCTCCAAATAGGGAGATTGTCCTGGATTGTTTGGGTGGGCTCAGTGTAGTCAAATTGGACATTTTCAAACAGAGGCAGGAGTGTCAGAGTTAGAGAAGGGGGTATGATCACAAATGCAGAGGCTGGAGAGATTCGGGCCATAGACAGAGAAATATAGGCAGCTCCTAGAAGATGGACAAAGACAAGAAACGGTTTTCTCCCCAGAGTCTCCAGAAGGAACATCTCTCTGCCTACACATCTCACATTTTGACCTCCAAAACTACCACATAGTACAGGGTGCCATGAAGTTTGCAGAAACTTTATGGCCAGACTGTGTATCTGTGTTGTTTTAATCCACTTAATTTGTAGTACAATGCTACAATAGCAATAAGGAATTAATACATCTATTTCTTTCCTTTTTCCATAAATCCACTTGTAATACCATTTTCTTATACTTGTTAAATTTTGTTGGGCCTTCTACTTTTGGACCTCTGAGAATTTCTTTATAACAATTTAACTGAACACCTATTTTAAATTTCCTCTGTTTAGTATGAATTCTGGCTATGACTGAGTAGCTTGTGTCTCTGCAAAACTCTTACCAATATCAATTATAATAGCCAAGGAAATATATATATATATATTTTAAATCCATAAAAACCTAAACAATATTTTTAAAAGGTCTCAAAAGCAGCTATAGTATCCAGCTAAAGAGCAGGAAAGTACCACTTAAAAGTACAGATATCCACCTTTCTCCTGCTGACGTGGTGTAAGCAGAAGCTAGCTAAATACAAGATTAGCATTGAGATCATCAGACTACAATACCCAAAATATATACACCTCAATTAAAAGATCAGTTATGAAATCAAGATCCAGAAAAATAACACCATATCACCTTCAATTCACCAAAAGACAATGCTAGGCCTACTGACATGTGCCTGCACTCCCAGCTGTCAGGGAGCTTGACAGTGAAGAATGGCTTGAGTCTAGAAATTTGAGTCCAGCCTTGGCAACTTAGCAAAATTTTGTCTCAAAAAATAAAAAAAATAATAATAAAACAAATCCCTAGAAACCAACACCAGAAAAACTGAGATGTTAACATTATCTGGCAATAATTTGTAGCAGCCATGATAAAAATGATTCACTAACCAATGAAGTCTTCCTGAAACAAATGAAATAATTGTCTTAGCAAAGCCATAGATATATAATCAAGAACAAAACAGCATGTTAAAACTAAAAAAATATAGTAACCAAAGTACCACAGTACTATCAGAGACCTGGAAGGAGGAGAGAAAGCAGATTGTGCTTAGAAACATTGACAGAAATGTTAACTGAAAACTTCTCAAATTAGGCAAAAGACATAAAACTACATGTTGAAGAAAACAAGTGAACCCCAAACATGATAATCTCAAAAAAATATAAAGAATAACATGGAGAAACAGTAGAATCAAACTTTCGAGAGATGAAAGACAAAGGAAATATTGAAAGCACAGAAAAAGAATGACACCGTATGCACAGGCAAAAACTTTGATTGTTTGATTTATTGATTTAATCAGGTTTAGCAGGTACAAATGTTTTTTGTTACATACATGAGTGGTATATAGGTGAAGTCAAGAATTTCAGTGTGCGTATCACCTGAATACTGCACAGTGTACCTGACGGGTAATTTTTTATCTGTCATCTTACCATCCTCCCCTATTCTGAGTCTCCGATGTCCATTATATTTATTTTTAATTGGAGTATTTAATTTGTTTACATAGTATGTAGTTATTAATATGTTAGTGTTTAAGTCTGTAATTTAATCTTATATTTTTATTCCTTTTTGTTGTTTTGTTTTGTTTTTTTCTTTTCCTGTCTTCTTGTGTGTTATTTGAGTTAATTTTGATTTACATGTAACACTTCTTAGTGTTGATGTGATACACCTTCTTCAGTAGCTACTCTAGGTATTACATTATATTATATAACCTATAGCAGGGAATATAACCTATTCAGTCTCCTAATTTGAGTGAATTGAAAAAATTTGATTTCCTTTTATATCTCTTTCTTCTCTAGATAACTCTTAAAATATATACTCTACATAAATTAAGGATTAAATCATACAGTGCTATATTGCCTCAATAATTTACAAAACTCAAATGAAGGGAATGTTTTATATTTATCCACATTTGTTCATTTTACTTTGTTCTTTATTTCGTCCTGATTTTCCAGTATTCTTTCTTTTATCATTTCCTTTCTCTTTATATTACTTTCTTCTTTCCTGATAGAATTACTGGCAATAGATTATCTTAGTTTTCTTTTATCTGAATTTTTTTTCTTTTTTCTTTTTTTTTTTTTTTTGAATTTTTTGGATGGGGCTGGGTTTGAACCCACCACCTGCAGCATATGGGGGTGGCATCCTACTCCCTTGAGCCACAGGCACCACCTTTTGAAGGTATTTTTTAATTGTGATAAAATAAATGTTAAATAAAAATATACTATTTTAACCATTGTCAATGTATAGTTCAGAGGCTTTATTTATATTCATCTTGTTCTACAACAGTTATCACCATTCATCTCCAGAACTATATTATTTTTTTCCAAACTAAAAAACTCCATACCCATTAAATAATTTCCCATTCCCCCTTCCTTAAAGCCTCTAGAACTACAGTTCTACTTTTCATTCTACAAATTTGACTGCGTTAGGTACCTTACATAAGTGGAAACTTACAATATTAATCTTTTGTGACTGGCTTATTTCACTTAGCATAATGTCACTCATATTGTGACATGTGTCAGAATTTTATTCCTTTTGAAGGCTGAATGCCAGTTTATTTATGTATAGACCATACTTTGTTATCCATTTATGTCGATGGACATTGGTGGATTTTTCCACCTTGTGTCTATAGTGAATAATGCTGCTATGAACATTGGTGTGTAAATATGGGCGTCTCTGCTTTCACTTCTCCTCAGTATATATGTCACAAGTGGACCTGCTTAATCATATGGTAATTTTGTTTTATTCTATTTTATTTTGAAGAATCACTATACTCTTTTGCATACCAGCTACACCATTTTACAGTTTCAGCAGCAATTCACAAGGGTTGAAATTTCTCAACAAGCTTATCCAACCAACTGAAGAGCTGAATAGAGCAAAAAGGTTGTGTAAGAAGAAATTCCTCCTGCCTAACTGCTTGACCTAAGACGTTAGTCTTTTTGTGCTATTACACTTGAATTGAAAAATAGGCTCCTTCTTGGTCTCCAATCTGCCAGCATTCAGACTGAAATTTACACCATCAGCTCTTGTGGTTCTTACCACACCTTCTGACTCATATTGGAATTTCACAGAAGTTACCCTGTGCAATCAAACACAGATTTGGGGATTTCTTAGTCTATGTAATCAAATGTGCCAATTCTTTAAAATTCTCCCTCTCTCTTGCTCTCTCCCCACCATACACACACACACACACACACACATACACATACACATTATGTCCTATTCTTAATATGGAGAACACTGAAAAATAGTAATGGAATATACAACAAGCATTCCACTGTCAAAACCAAACCAAACAAAGAATACTTAGAAAATACACAAAACACAGGAATAAGCATTTCACCAAGCAACATGTAGAAATAGCAAAGCAGCACGTAAAAATATCCATTAACATAACTTGAATTGGCACCACCACGACAGTAAAACAAGTGTGACACACACATATGCACACAAATACACAGAAAGATATCACTACACTTATCAGAATGTCTACAATAATTTAAAAAAATAATGAGATGAAATTATGGTAAGAATGCAGGGGATCATGTGTACGTTGGTGGTGGAATTACAAAACAAATAAAAAGTTTAGTTTCTCCAAAACCAAAATGTTCAATTGCTAAATGATCCAGCTATTTCACTCCCAGGCATTTATCCCCAGCAAATGAAAACATGTTCTCAGTCATTTTCACTAAAGAACCTGTATGTGACTGCTTATGACATCACTTTTCATTATAGCCTCAAATTAGAAATAACCCAGATGTCCTTCAACAAATGAGTGGTAAAACAACCTGAGATACATATATACTATGAAATACTACATGGCAATAAGACAACATCACCTATGGATTAAGGTAACTACTTGTATCAATCCCCAGAATGTTATACTGAGAGAAAAAACAAAGAACTAATTCCAAAAGGCTTCTATAATGTTGTAACCCATCCCTCTTTCCCTTGCCCACTCCTGTTCCCCAGCCCTCACCTGTTCCCCCCACCCTCTCCAGCCCATTTCCCTCCTCCTCCCTTCTCCCCCAAGAGTCAACTCCAGGAACAAGGCAAGTCCCTTCTCCCGCCAGGGAGGCCAAGAACGTGCTTCCCAGCCACGTTCCCAGGCCCCCTTCTTCCCCCTAGGGTTGCCAAGAACAAGCTTCAGGTACAAGGAAAAAAGTCCTAAGTTGCACAAAACCCCCAAGTTCTCAGTAGATGAACAATGGTGGAAAACTCACTGAGACTTGATTAATTACTGTTGTATAACCATAACCATTGTGATATGAAACTTATTCATTGTCAACTGAAACTGTATTAATTATTGTTCCATTGCTGTATCTATGACTACCCAAGTTGTAACCCCCCTTAACCAGCCATGTTTCACTTCTGTAATATGCTTACACAAAGCCTATAAAAGGCAACTAACACTCTTACCAGGGGCCGACTGTCTCTCGGAGCAGCAGCCCCTGAAGCAGGTAAAATAAATTACCAATTAATTAACCTAAGTGGGGGTCCGAGTCTATTTTTCCAGGTCCCCTAAGTTATTTTATATAACAGTAACAAAGTCAAATGGCAACTCTTTCTTTTACAATGACTAATGGTGTCCTTGATTAAGAATTTAGGGGACTAGCTTTGAGAAGTGAACTCTAATACTGAGATTGTGGGACCACCCCTCTGAGAGGAAAGTGCTGCGGGATTGCTTTTGATTCTGTTACTACCTAGCTGATGACAGCCAGCCCAGACCACTAGGCTAACCAGGCGATCTATTACCCCACAATGACTGTCACATTGCCAGCCTCTCTCCAGCCTCCTTCCCTTTGAAAAGCCCTTCCTCAGACAGAGGACTTTGTTGCTCTTTCAACATGAGTCTGTCGTTGCCTCAGGATCCCTGTTCTTTAAATAAACTCACTTTTTCTTTCATCAATTCCTAGGTTCTCAATTTTTGGTTTTTGGAGTGGCAGGCAGCCAAGCCTCCCTTTGATTACAGCCCTATTCTGTTTTAATACAGCATTCCTAAAATAGTAAAAGTGTAAAAATGGAGAGTAGGTGGAAAGGAAGGAAATGTGGAGATAAAATGAAAACATAAGGACTCCTGCTGAGATGGAAATGTTCTATATCTTCACTGGATCAGTGTCAATTACACTATAGTTTTGCAAGATGCTTTCATTGGAGAAAACTGGTATAGGGCATATGGGATCATTCTATATTATTCTTACAACTGTAGGTGAATCTATAATTGTCTCATATAAAAACTTTACTTACAAATAACTTGGGATAAAAATTTAATATATAATGGGGAAAACAATGAAAATCTTTAAACATTTTCAGAGAAACAGTACTTAAAAAAATTACTAAGAACCTGCACTAAAAGATATATTATTAAGTAAAATTCTTCAAGCACAACTAAAATATATCTTAGTTTCAGATTTTTAAAATTCAATCTGACAAAGCAGGAAATTTGATCACTTCCCATTTGTTTAGTGATTGTACTTTCTGTCAGGTCTCTATCATTCCTTTTTTCTTCTATTAGTTTTTAATATCTAAATTGATAATTCTTACCTGAAACATTTAGCCCTATTTACATTTTTGAGATGTGTTTGAATACAGTGTTCTGTGCGGGTACAGAGTCTGATGCCTGGACGCCAGTGGACTTTGCTCAATTACTCAGCAGAGCTTGCAAGGTCTGCAGAAGCAGACAGCACAAACAGAACACATGAGTAGATAGAGACCTAAAGCAAAAAATGGCAACAGGACTGAGCAGGGTGAATAGAAAGCAAAAGTAAATTCACACAGGCTTTTGTATAACAAAGAAAAGTTTATTTAAGTATTGAGAAAGCTTCCTCCACGTCTAGACAGGTGCAGGAAGTCAGGGATCTCTTTCCTGAGAGTGAGAAAACAGAGACTAGATACAAAGGCAGTGTGAAGGTATAAATATCCTCTTTTTCTTCCTTTGAAATTGTTGGTGTAACTCTTTCATTTGTCTCCCTGGGTCTCCGGGATCCTTTGTCCTTTTCTACTGGTCATTGATTACCTAGGTCACCTAACACCCACAGACTCTGCCTTTTTTGGTCAGCAATTGTCAAGTGCTTATCTAAGTGTTGATTTTACAAGTAATTGGAGTGTTGGTGGCATGCAGCATTCATCCTCTGTCCAAATGTGGAAACTGTCTTGTGTGCAGGACGTGATCAATGGAGTCACAGTGTTTCCTTAATGTTCCTGTGCTCCCTCCAGACACCCTTGCTCAGCAGACCAGGCTATTCTCTCACCTCCCACCCGGGGAAGCTCCTCTCTTAGTCCATTCTCAGTGTTCCCATTTGCTCTATCTATCCTATTCTTTCTTGTTCTTCCCTCTGCATTTTCTTGCCTTTTTTTTACAATACATTAAGTAACCTGTTTTAGGTCATTTTTTCTCCTCTCTATTATGTTACCTTTTAAGAGTTCTTCTTGAGATTACAGCATTCATACTTACCTTTTAAAATGTACAATATGTTGATATTTCACTACTTTAGAATACAGGAGGAAATTTGTAATATTGCAAATTTGTTTACCCTTTCTTTCCTATTATGTTACCACTGTTATCTAGATTTTAATGCCTGACGTAGTACAAACCCCCAAACACATTATTATTTGTAGCAGGTAATTATTTTAGTTTTAATCCCATACAGCAGAATCTCCATAGTGGACCATGGACCACCTACACTGACCACCTCCTTAAGTTGACCTATTTTCACAGACCAGCCATGTAACCACATGTATGTGTCACTACAGTAGGGCTAGTTTCTTATGGGGAGCACCCTCATATTTTGATCGATTTCTTACAGTTCCTTGGGTGTCAATGTATAGACGGTCTACTGTATTACCTTATTTTGGGCTATTCATTACTCCCCGAAATATGGGGCAACCTCTGAGAATCTAAATGTGCCACTATGTTGAACAATTATGCTAATACTTATAGCAAATCAAGTAATACAAAGAAATTAAACATGTGAAGAGAGTAAGTGGAAGGCAAGAAAAGGTCTAGAGAGAGACCTTGCAGTGAGAGACCACTAGAGAACTCGTAGAATAATAGCAAAAATCCAAAGAATATAACAGCAAAGAAATGTGTGTGAAATTGGAGGCAGGAAACAAAAATAGTGATGGACATACTTTAAGGAGAAAAACCAGGCTGGACTGAAGACATTGTGTAAATACCTAGATATGTAATATATGATGATGATATTTTCACCACAGTAGTATCTGTGTGTGTTTATAGCTGATAATTTATTAGACACTAAATAAGGAAAAAGATACTTGTAAACAGATTAGATAACTAAAAATAAGGATTTACTGACTTAATAAACTCTGATTTTATATTTGAATCCCAATGGTTTTAGAAATCTGAATTATATGCGGTTGAAAAATGTTTAAATATTCTAATTAATTTTTGAGCAAAAAATTATGCCTTTAAATAGATATTTTCAAACACAGAAGGACTTTAAGAATGCTTTCATATGCTTGATAGACATTTGAAGGTTAAAAAATGTTATAAACATCCATTTTTCCTAAACTCTACAAAACACTGTATTTCCTAAGCCTTACCATACACGAGAAAAGCCCTGTGGAGTACACCAAAAAAATTTCTCTGTAGTTCTTACGTCTTTTTTCCGACTAATGGAAAACAAATGAAATGATGAAAAAGTCGCATTAGAGTCAGTCACACATCATAAATTGCCTTTCTTAGTGTGTCATTGTATAAAATGACTCCACATGCCCCAGGGGAAAATTCCATTAGAACACAGACCCTTTTCATTCAGAACCTTAATTTCAAAAGGCAGTGAAGATAGAAAGTGTAGTAACCCCATCTAAACACTCGATGTTATTATCAAAGATGTAGGAAAACATAGTTGGAAAACAAAGTGAAAAGTTATAGAGAGTGGAAAAGTGCCTTTTTATAATACTTTTTGTGTAACAAGATGACGGACATACATCCAGATACCTATTTTCTTTATTCAAACAAAGGACTCTGAGCATTATGGAAAGAGTATTGAGGTTCTAAAAACTTAAAAGTAGAACTGTCCTACGATTCAACAATTCCACTACTGGGTATTCATCCAAAGGAAAAGAAGTCAGGAAGGGAACACCTCAAAGATATTGCTCTTTTGGTTCTCAACAACCACAATAAAATGAGTCACACAAATATTTCAGTTTCTAATGCACATAAAAGTTATCACTGCACTATACGGTAGCCCATTGAGTGTGCAGTAACACTAACTCTTGCAATTTCCGCTGTTAAGCAAACAAACTGGTGGCTGTCACCCAGCAGAGAAAAGCCAGATGCTGAAAGTGAGAGTTGCAGAAGCAGAGAGGGGCATTGTTATTACAGGGGCCGTGCAAGGACAGCAGACAGTTAACACTTAAAACTGTGACTGGAACCCCATTGAACAAATTTCAATGACTTGTATGTAGTCTTCTCCCCTAATCAAGTACTTGACCTTTTCAGTTGTTTTCTAGAAATAGTGAATTTTCTGCAAGACAAAAGTGCTAAGATCCTGAAGGCCCCTGTATAGGCTGCCAGATGCCCAAATTCTTGATCCCCCACAATCTGCCCCCATGTATGTAACTCCTTTTGTGATGCCACACGACCTGCCTCAAGGCAGGTGGCCCCTCCATTAAAAGCCCTTAATCTGCCCTAGTCAGAGAGAAGAATTTGAGGCAGCTTCTGCCTTTCAGGACATATGTCATACTAGACATTCTTTTCTTCCTTAGCAACCAGCCTGGGCTCAATAATCGGATCTTTGTATAACAATCAACTGCACCTAGACCAAAACCACCTGGTGGTTTCTAAAACAGAACTTGACCTCTTCGACAGCTTATAAGTCAGAGTTTTTAAGCGACGAGTACATTTAAGACAAAATGTTAGTAGAAGTTACATACTAATTTGGCCCCAAAAGGTAGGTGTGAAATAACTTAATTAACCTGGAAAAATAAACTTAGACCCACTCAGATGTAGATAATTGGTGATTTATTTGCACCTGCACAGGGGGCCATTGTCCTGGCACAAATGGCCCTGAAGTGCAGGGTTTTTTTGTCTTTTATACCTTTTTCTGTGTACAAGGAACATTGCCATTGGCAGGGTTACAGTTTGGGTTTACAGTTTAGGTATCAATGGTTACAGCTTGGGTGGCAGTGGTTACGGTAGCAATGGTTACAGTGCAGATAGCAATAGTTACAGTTTGGGTAACAATGGTTACAGTTTGGGTTCTTGTTCTGAAGTCTGTTCCTGGCAACCCTTGGAGGGCATGGGAAGGAGGGGGCCTGGGAATGGGCTGAGAAGCACATTCTCTGCCACCCTTGGGGGGCATGGGAATGGGCTGGGTTACAACAGCTGGAATATCCTGAAGCAGAAGGAGACATAAATGGACTCAGAAATTCTTGGATAAATGGAAAGGAATGTGAATGCTGGGGTCCTGCCCCAAGGGCAGGGCCCTTTAAGACTTGTGGAACCTGTAGTGATAGACAGGAGGGGGGGATCAAGGGGACAGAGGTGGGGCAAAGGGGACCACCGCTAGCTTGTGGGGCTTCAGCGAGTAGCCCTGAGTGTTTATTCCATCCAGCTTTTATTGAAGGCTATTTTCTTATGTAGCCAAGGGGATAAGCTGAAGAAAGGAGTAAAAATATCAACAGTTTCAATGAATAATTATGTTAGTTCTTGTTCTATCTATAATCCTTAACTTTAATGGTCCAGGCAGCCTTGAGAAATCCAGAACCTGAGCCTTGTTTATGGGTAGCCTCCTGTTTGTGTTCAGGCACGTAGATCCCTTGGGGAAGGTTAGACCCCTCTAGGTTCTTTGTGGAGCAGACATGGTGGTGTTAGTTCTCCTCTGAAGAATCAGTGGAAAACAGGAATTTTCCCCTCATCTCCATCAGGAGGCATTTTGCTCTGTGGTTAGGATACAAGCCCTCCTGCCCAGATCTTAAGGCTGGAGCTGTTCTCTTGATCTCTGCCCTGGCCATTATACAAATCCTACGATGGGTATTTGCTCCTAGAAGGTTGTTGACTGTTGACTGGGCCAGGCTCGACCTAGTTAATGTACACAGCTTCTGCTATGTCCATTGCTCTTCAGAGTGCTTCCAGACCCAGCGGGGATGTTCGTAAGCTGTTTCCCTTACAGGCCAGGCTTCCAGTAAGAGCAAAAACTGCCCAGACAAGTAACTTAACTGTTAGGTTAGAAGTAAGTGAGGGAAACTGTTTTTATTCCTCCCTGGCTCAGTTTATTTATCTGTTTTTCCCTTTTTCTGAGGGTATTTTCCCTTGTCATGAAAGGTGTCTTCAGTCCCCATTCTCCCTGCATCAAAGATGATGAGAAAGGCCCCTCTCCTCTTAGGCAGATAACACTACCTAACAGGTAATGTCAGGAGGACATTTGGAACAAACAACGGATTCAACTCTGCAGTTTCCCTTCATCTGCATTTTCCATCTGGTGAACATTTCTACAAAACAACTCCAGCCCATAGTTAACTTGCTATCTTTTAGTTTCTACAGGGAACCAAAACACCTCTTGACTCAGGCTTGCTTAGAGGGCCATTGTTATCATCAGATTGCTTGTTCATTTTTTTCTTTATTTTTGTTTGTTCATTTTTAAGACTAGCCAGGTGCCCTAAATTTCTCCTCTAGGAAATTAAGATTTTCCTTTATATTTATGTTTTGGGGCCCTGACACAGCACTTAGAGTGTCCCCGCTTGGTCTCACCAACCACCGTATCTAATTATTTTCTCCACTAAAATCTTGACCCCCTCAATATCATCCATGAGGTTTGGAATCAACTTCTTTCAAATTTCTGTTAATGTTGATATTTTGACCTTCTCATACAAACATGAATATTCTTAGTAGCATTTAGAATGGTGAATCCTTCCCAGAAGATTTTTAGTTTACTTTTTCCATATCCATCAAAGGAATTACGAACTATGGCATTTCTAAATTTTGACTTGAAAGTCAAAATTAAACTTTGATCTTTGGCTCCAAAATAGATGTTGCATTAGAAAATGTAAAGAGAATATCAATCTTCTTACACATTTCCATCAGAGCTCTTGGGTAAATGGGTATATTGTTAAGGAGCAGAAATATTTTGAAAGAAAATCTCTTTTCTAAGCAGTAGTTCTTAACTGTGAGATTAAAATATTCAGTAAACCATACAGTACACAGATGAACTAATAAACATTCAAATTCTGTCTTTCCATTTATGAGGCACAGGCAGGGTAGATTTAGCATAATTCTTAAAAGCCTTAGTGTTACAGGCTTTCCCCATTCAGGGATAGACAGGGACTCCGATTTTCTAGGTCTGGGTGAGATCAGAAATCAGTCTCATGACACTGTTTAAAAGTAAAATAGCTAAACTGTTTTATTCCACCTTGCTCAGCTTATTTCTCTGCTTTTCCCCCTTTCTGGGGGTATTACCCCGTGCTACAAATGGAGTCTTCAGTCTTAATCAGTGGGATCTTATGCATCTCTAGGAATAAACAGGTCTTTTCCTGGTGACATTCCCTGAGATCCAGCAAAGTCACAAAAAAGTAGCCTGATAGGAAGCTCTTGTGGGAGGTTTCTCCTAGAGTAAGGATCACATACCTGACTGCCTCAACTGGGGTAAGGACTGCAAGGATCTCATTTCTTTGCTCATTTTAGGTTTACTTTCTGCCTACAGTCTCCTGGCCAATTGTGAAATGTTCTACATCCCCAAACCCCTGCCCACAGTGCAAGAAAAGCAGTATGTAAACCTCTGGACGTAAGACCCACCTGGGTCTGCCCTCGATTGCCGGAGGTTCTGTTCCCCCTCTTTCTCTTATCTCTTTTATCTTTCAATAAACTCTGTCCTTTCACTTACTCATGTGGTCCATGGTTTCATTCTTCAAACTCCGAGCTAAAGGAACCACATGAGAGAGAAATTAAGAGTACATTAGGATATTCAGAATGCTTAATGAGCCCTGGATTCAATTTAAAGTAACCAGGTTGATTAGCACCTAACAAACACGAGTGTCAATCTTGATGATTTGGAGCCAGACCTTGACTTCTCTTTGGCTACTGTTGGGTCAGCAGTCTTCTTTCCTCGGTTCTTGGTGTGCTGTTGGCTGAAGAATAACCAGATTCACTGATAGCAAGGAAAGCATGAGGCAAAATACTGAGTAGTGTAAAATACATTCACCACAACAAAGAACGGGCTCCCTGTTCTAGAAAAAGTTCTTAATTATTGTCTGTGGTACTGTTTTATATTGTCTAGACTGGGACCTCCTCACTATACATCATTCAAATGCTACCATCAAACTGCTTTTTTTTTTTTTTTTTTTTTGAGACAGAGCCTCAAGCTGTCCCTCTGGGTAGAGTGCTATGGCATTACAGCTCACAGCAACCTCCAACTCCTGGGCTCAAGCGAGTCTCCTGCCTCCGCCTCCCAAGTAGCTGGGACCACAGGCACCCGCCACAACGCCCGGCTATTTTTTTTTGGTTGCAGCCATTATTGTCGTTTGGCAGGTCCGGGCTGGGGATTCGAACCCACCACCTTAGGTGTTCATGGCTGGTGCCTTAGCCGGTTGAGCTATAGGCGCTGAGCCCCATCAAACTGCTTTGACAGACCGTTGGGATTTATATAAGTTGAGTCTTATTGCACATGTGGATATGCTGTGAGGATCCCTGAAAGTCCACTGGGGACAGGGTGGGAAAATAAATGTAGATTTAGCTAATGACATGATAATTAGCCTTAGGTTACTGTAGGTCATCTTCTAGACCCTATTGCACCTGCAGTGGTTGGCTCATGGGCTAGGTAATCCCCTGCAGTTTTCAGCAGTTGGCTCGCTGAGTTGTGATTGGCAGATCAGCATGGCATTCATTCCTCTCTCAGGTATGGCAACTGCTCAGGGAAGCATCAACATGGGGTGCCTGTCTTTCTCCCTGGGAGAGCCAGGTTCCTCCCTATCTATGCAACATTATAGATTGCATAACTACATTATGTTTTTAGTAGTCACATCAATGATTTTAGGTGGATTGTGTGTATAGCTCATTGCAGCTTCTCCCTCAGCACTTTTTGCTTCACCTGGTGCTTCATTGTTATTGTTTCCAAATGCAGGTTTGACTACTCATACTCAAGAACCAAATGTGAAAGGCTAGTACTGTGAAGCAAAGGAGGTTGATTCAAGTGCTGGCAGCCCGAAGGGCTGGCGGACTACCATCTTATAGATCACCTCATTTTTTCTGGATACTGAAAACATAAAGGGAAAATGTAAAAGGCATACATAGCAGAAAGCAAGCCTTATGCGAGTCATCATGATTTTTTCAATGTTTAATTGGTTGTCTGGTGAATCCTATCATCCACCGTCTGGGATTGGCCTGGTCAAGACTCTTGATCTGTTTTCCTTCATGGCCATTTTCTAATCTTGTTTCCCACACCTGTGTATGCAAGAATCATGTTAATCCAAAACTTTTAAAATATAGCAAGCCAAATGGATACTCAAAGAAAAGGAATACTTTATTTAGCCTAGCAATATAGTCTGAATGGCCCATGGTTAGGGTTACATTATGAATAGGACATTTTTCCTTAACTCCATGAACAAAATCCTGCTAGTTTCAAACTTTTCTTCTTCAGCCTTCTACCATTCTCAGCCTCCATAGAATTAAAGATAAAATTAAAGAGAGTTAGGGACTTGCTATGGACATTTGGCTTAGGAAAATGTTAAGAGGTTTGATTTTCTATCCAGACCACCTTTCTTGTTGTTTTGCTTCCTTATCATTCATGTGTTCATGGAGAAGCACTATTAATTATTTTTGAGAATAATCATGTTTAAGAAGTTTTCTTTTGCATTTACAACCTGCTTAATTGTTTGGCACAAGAAGCCTCACTTTAGGCTTATTAGGCCTTTCTTACTAGCATCATCATTTCTACCCTTTTATTTATAGTGAGAGTTATGGGATACCTCCTTACATTTGAACACTGGGAGGATGCTGTAGGGTTATTAACCTGTCTAATTTCAACCTTGTGCCTCAGGGTTTATGGAGGCAATAGGAGAGGGAAAGATATGGGAGAATTGCCAATTGGTGGAGCCATCAGCAGACACACGTGTGTTTGCTGTCTTATATAGATGTAGTCATGTTGCTCGAAGACAATTATGAGCAAACATATTTTGCCAAAAAATATATTTCTTTGAGATATTTTGAGATTCTTGACAGAGCGGCAAGACATAGAATCAGTTCTGCAAAGCTTTCGTGTGTAGAGAAAATGTGCATCTGAAGATGATCTGCATTAATTCAGTCAGGCCTTCCTTTGTCTGGATCTTAGAAATGATTAACTGTCTTAGAAATGATTAACTAAGAGTCTGTCTTAGAAATGATTAACTAAGAGTCTGATGCCTTTAAGACTTAAAAGGAAGTAATTCACCATCTATTCTCTCTGAAGACTGCTTCCTGTGGGATTTATTCTATAAAGCAAGATTGCCTTTGCTAACCAAATCTCCTTTCTTCTCCATGCCATAACCTGACTTGCACAAAGTTCTGAGTTACCATTATTACCTATTTTTCGGCCATGCTCTGAGGTCCCATTCTTTTTGTAACCTCAAGATAGTACATACGTTTTTACATTCCATTATGGGATTGAGTCTGGATTCTGAAAGTTCCTGTGTATATACCTGTTAAATAAGTGTGTGTGCCTTTTCTCCTGTTAATCTGCTGCTTTTTGATGAATCATCAGAGGAAACTTCCCCTTGCTGCTGCAATAGTGACATCAAAGACCACTGACCAGAGAATACCTAACACATATAACAGACAGATATCATAATAGTGACAAATTTTGAAATATTGCAAGAATTACCAAACTGTGTTATACAAACAGAAAGGGAGCACATGCTTTTGGAGAAATCATGCCCCAAATGCTTGACATAGAGTTGCCACAGACCTTCATCTCGTAAAACACTTAATATCTGCTAAAGGCCAGTAAAGCAAACTTAAATAAAAATAGGTATGCCACTAGATCAAAGATGTATTTGCAGTCTTGTGTTTGTTGTATCAATATTTAGCATAGCCAACGATGGGATCAACCTCAGTATCCATCAACAGATGGACTGATTAAGAAAATATGGAATATGTACACCATGGAATATTATTCAGCTATAAAAGAACAAAATCCTCTCATTCATGGCCACATGGATAAGCCCAGGTGAAATGAGTTAAGGGAAGTAAGTCAATCACAGATAAATGCTACATGTTCTCACTCAATGTGAGGTGACTACAGTTAGCAATAATTTATTTTATATTTTCAGATAGCTAGAAAACATAATTTTATGTATTACTAACTGGAAGAAATGATAAATACTTGAGGTGGTAGATATGTTAATTATTGTGATTTGATTAACATGTTTTGTGTACATGTATACTAATACCATTCTGTAGCCTATTAATACGTGCAATCATTACATAAAATTTAAATATAGCCACCAATTACAATAAAACATAAGTTGTGTTAGTAAGTGAATAGTAGCATTCACTTTGGGCACACTGGTTATTAAAAGTTAAATTGTGTCTTTCTATAAAGTCATCATGTGAATGATTTCAAGTGATGGGCTCAATTTTACTATAATCGTGCTAAATACCAATAAGTTCTGCATTCGATAATAGTTGACTAATTCTAACTGATTCTCTCTTTTACACACACAAACATGCACATACAATATTTTTAAATCTTCTCAAAATGAAAAAAAAAAGAAAAAGAGTGAAAACTAGTTTTGCATTCATGCCACTAGCTAGTGCTTATGATCCATTTTACCATCTGAGCTTTGCAAAATGATACACAATAGTTTGCATGCCATGGAAATATGGTGGCACTATAAACATAATATACATGCATAAGCTTATATAGATACATGCCACAGCCTTGATATTTTTCCAATTATTCCTTTCTTTCTTATAATGATGAATAATTTAGATGTTGAAATGATGGACATTTCCAGATAAGGTAGAATTTTAGAAATGGTTCCATACTGTTGTCAACAAAGTATTAATCCAAGATGCTAGCTGGGCACAGCATTTTTCATTGTTTGCCCCTTTTATCTTAAAAGAGGTGTGAAGTTTCTCCTTACTTGAAGCTATTTTTTAAACTATACTTTTCTTGCTAGCTCTTGTTTATAAATCCATGTTTTAGTATTAAAAGAAAAGAACATTTTATTAATAATATGAATGCACTTTAAATTACCATCCCAATTTCTACTTCTACACTGTTTCTACTCCTTCATTTTTATATGACCTCAAATCTTTTAAAGAACATATTCTCATTTTCCCACTCTCCATTTGTCTCACCTTTTAGTTATTGCCTAGTGATAACAATCATAATTTGAGTATCTGGTTTACTATCGTTTTTCCACTACAAAACCTCAATATTGTGGTTTTATTGCACAAATACGTGTTTAACACAGTAATTTTCCCCAGCAATTCCTAAATTCTACAGCTGGAAGAAGCTTTCCTCTACCTTTTCTTTAGCTTCTCACACTTATAATTAGTCAAATTCTAGCCAAATATTATCTAATAGACATCATACAACCATACTAAAAAATACTAATGCACACATGCTGTAACAGGTGAAATTAATTTTATTTGTATAATGTATTTAAATGTATATATCAAAGCTATTCTGGACATTGCTGTAATTTTTCAGTAGGAAAATGGCATTACTTATCATATCCTCCTGGTTGTTAACAGAAAAACTTGTGGTATAAGCATCCTAGAGATTAGCAAAACCTGAGGAAATTGAGAGCGTTACAAATAGCACAAAATCTATTTTTGGCTACTCTGAAAAAAAAATTCTTCTGAAATAGAAATCAACTGAGTTACAGAAAAGTAAAGAAGGAAACTTTTCTTGCAGAAGCGGAATTGGATTAATACCTACATCATTTTAAAATTTTTTCCTGAAATTTCCTTCTTACATATTTCATGTCTCTCTGTTCATAGTGAACTGTAAATTAACTTTATAGGTACACAGGCTATAATTACTTGTGTGCCCATCATCAAGTTTCAGCCAATCAAAAGCTGCCAACAGTTCAAACCATATTCAGATAAGAAAGATGCAGAGCTGTTACCCATCTGGCTGGTTTTGTACCTTGCTTTTGTTTTCTGTTCATCACTTTTGTTTCTCTGCCCATAAATCTTTTTCTCCCACAAGTCAATGAGGAAGTCATTGTATCTATTCAAATTCAGGGATGCCCAATTCATAAATCATCTTTGCTCAATGAAGCTCTTTTAAATTTAGCTTGTAAGGTTTTTAATTGTAAAATATTAAGGGGATACATATCTTTTTGGGTTACATTGATATATTATGTAGTGCTAAAGCCAAGGGGTTCAGTATGTCTGTCACCAGGACAGTGCTCATTGTACCTGATAGGTGTTTTTATTTCTTATCCCCTTTCATCTCCTTTCTTAGGTTCCAGTGTCCTTTCCCTCTATTCATGCCAATGTATATCTATCATTTTGCTCCTACTTATAGCTAAGGAAATAAGATGTTTGTTTATCCATTCCTATGATACTTCATGAAGGATGATGGTCTCCAGTTTCACCTAATTTGCTGTGAAAGACATTATTTTATACATTTCTTTGTCTGAGTAGTACTCCAAGGGTGTGTGTGTGTATAAAATAAACATACTGTAGACCCTCCATACTCAACCACCTTCCTACATTGACTGCATCCTTAAGTTGACTTAATTTTCATAAACTAGACATGCACTACATGGTCTCAGTGGAAGGCTGACTCTATATATTGATATATACTGACCACCTCTGTAAGTTGTATCTTGACCACACACACTGTGACACATTATATTAATTTACCTTCAATAACTTAACATTTGTGTCTGCTTTACACCAAAGGGTAGACGGTGTGGGCTTTGCCCTTGTCATCTTACTTTTTTCTTTAGTATAATTATTTTTGTGTGTTTTGTTATTACTATATGTTACATTAGGCATCACGTCCTATTGTTTATTATGTCTTGTGGAAGATTATTTTTTCAATGCGAAGGACTTGTTTGAATTGTATGCACATCTTGCAATTACTGAATACTTCTATAGTTAAGCAAGACATCCTAGTCCAAAGGAAAATACTCAAAGAGCTGACAGTAAAGAAAAGCATTGATCTTCTACATTTTCTGAAAAGCAGCAGCCGAAGAAAGACAGCGGAACATTTTAGAATTATCAAGACCACAGTTAGCAACATCCAAAAATGTAAACTCGAGCACTTGGAGAGATACGGTAAGGAAAACAGAGATCTACAGAGGAAAAGAAGAAAATTTTCTCTTGATGTGTCATGAAGCCACATTAACCTGCTTCAAACAAATTAGGGTGGTTAACACCTGAATTTCCAGGCTGATGTCCAACACTCTGGTAAAACACCTGCACAGGAATTCGGGGTGGCAGATCTCCAAGCATTAAAAGGTTGGCTCTAGAAATTTAAACTGTAACACTGGAAGTCCCAGAAAGTTTGGTGTGGTAAATTCAATGAAGTTCCAGCCATTGTGGAAAGGTCATCAGAACATTCCCAGACTTTGCCAGAAGCTTCAAGGATGATGGCCAACTGTTTCTGTGATGGATCAGATCAAAAATGCTTTAGACTTTGTCAGCCATAAGGTTTTTGTCAAAGCTATTCAGCTCTGCCATAGATGATATGTACATGAATGAATATGCATGTGTTCAAATGTAACTTTGTCTATGAAAATGTAGTGGTCTAGAATTGACCCAAAGGGTAGATTTACCAATCATTGTACTGTAACATATACTCTCTTTATTCTAATAATTTCCTTTCCTCTATCTGATACTAAATAGAGGCCAGGTAGTGTTCATCTTTATACGACCCGAAGATGTTATATACTGTGAATCTAATTGTTAGCCATAAATATGTGTTGAATTAATAAGTGAATAAAATTCCTGACTTCAGTCTTATCATCATGCTCATTTTCTCCCAGAAAATAAAACAGTGAGTGCCTTTAGTTTTCATCCACTTAGTCTAAGCAGAACACTCCTTATACTCTGCCTATGGGTATTCTAATCACACATGAAAGTTTACTTGCAGTACCGCCTCTTCTGAGAATACTGTTTCAAATACTCTAACTGGTATTGCCTGGATCTTGTGCATATCATCTGTCCCAAACTAGCACATTCTACTTTTATACAATTTGTAACTATTTAACCTATGTGATTTTAACAATTTTCTTTAGAGCCACCATTTTGATAGCATGTAACCAATACAGATTTCTGATAACCTGAATTAAACTTAAGGATATAATTAGAAGATTCTTGCTCTTCTAGTTCAATTTCTTTACATATTGAGCTTCTTATATACTAATTGTGCATTGAAAAATACTGGCTTATATTTCAGTTCTGCTTTGTAAGGGTGGAAATCCTCTTTCTCTTTTCTAAGTAAGTATTCAACCTAGCTTTTGAGAGTAATTTTATAAATTTTGTTACTTAATATTGACTAATGTAAAATTCTGCAATTTCATTCATGTAACATTAAGGACTGTCTGTCTGTTTAGTTAAAGAATCCCATGGCAAATAATGCATTTACTTACTTATGAGCAAGAGAGAAGAATCCAGTCAATTTCTTACAATAAATGAAAGAAGCAGGTGGCACCTGTGGCTCAAGGAGTAGGGTACCAGTCCCATATGCCAAGGGTGGCAGGTTCAAGCTTAGCCCCAGCCAAAAACTTCAACAACAACAAAAATAAATAAATAATTTAAAAAAATAAATGAAAGAAGCAATATTTGAATTTGATAACCAAAAGAAATGAAAATGTGTATAGAAAATTGAATTCTTTCCTATATGTTCTCCTTCAATTTAAAATGAATGCTATTGCCATTGTAGTATGTAGATTATCTTCATTAAAATTATGTAAACCTTACCAGAATCACAAGGAGTATATATGTTAGCACTTATGTTTTGCAAATCCTATTATCCTATAATTTTAGGAGACTCCACATATATAATTCCAGTTCCCAGACACTCAGGAAATGACGAATGAAATAATAATTTTTTTGTTTTGTTTTAAGAAGCCAAGTTTTAGCATATATTTCACGTGGTAATTGATAACATATATCCACATATGCATATACATACACAAACGCACACACTTAAATACATACACATATACATTCTACACCCAAATTTTAACAAATCAGATTTACATTAAAAATACATAAATTTAAGCAAGCATAAAAGTATAGTTTAGAGAAAAAGTATAATGAAGAACCTCTAGTTTTACAATACTAGAAGAGAATGATTTTGGTGAATAAAATGATAAAGCATGGAAAAAAGAAGGGCAAGCTGAGAAACAGAAAATTTGACCTTTAAACCATGGTGGAATGATAGAGATTTCTAACGGATTTTATTGATATATAGTATCTTAGCTGAAAATTAGAGTAAACAATAAAAATTAATTTTTATCGAATTCTAACTTAATTTAATATATTTGTATCCAAAAATCACAGTAGAAAATTAAATTTTAATAACTTTTAATAACACAGAGGGACTACTGTTTTCTTGTCATTTTAATACTTTTTGATAGTGGAAGTGTTTTGAAAAAGAGCTCAAAACTGAAATGTCAAAAGAGTTTTACAAGATAAAAAAAGTTGACTTCAGAATGTAAACATGTCTATATGGCAAAATGCATTCAAAGGCACTATTGATACAGGACAGGTGGCTCCCCAGCCAGCTCTACGGAGCTGGGCTGGAGGACCTGCGCCTCCGCCTTGGTGGTGTTGGTGCAGCGGCAGCCGGTAAAGGAACCAGCGGGCTGGAGGGTAGGCAAGGTGGGGGAGCCTCCCTCCCCTAGCTGAGGCTCCAGTAGCCAAAGGGATTGGACAACTGCTGGGGAGACACGGGTGCCTTGGTGTCGCCTTCCCTTTGCACTTATGCCTGAATATGGATCCCACATTTCCTATGCCTAGGTCAATTTCATGTAAGTTTCCTAGGCCTAGATTCCATGAATGGACTGTGTCCATTCATTAAACTTGCCGAAGACACAGTGTCCATTCATTAATGCATTCATTCACCTTGCCCCAGCAGAAGGGACTATGTCCATTCATTTCCTGGCCTCATATAGAAGGAACCCATGCACCTATATACATCACTAAACGGAGAGAGACAGGGAGAGAACTGGGGAGAGCTTTTCTCTCCCAACTTGGGTTTTCTCTCCCTACTGGGAACTTTAGTGTTTTTGTATTCTTTTCTGTAAATAAATTCTGTCTTACCACTGATCTGCGGTCTGTGTATTTATTCTTCAAATCACTGAGACCAAGAACCTAAAACTCCAGTATCAGATTTGGCAAGCCAGCCAGGAGAGAAGATGAAATTCTGGTATCACTATCATAAAAAAAAACAAAAACAAAAACAAAAACCCAACAAACCAGACAAAAATTTTAATTTATTCCACAAGAAAATTTTCGATTTTAATAATGTTAGGTTGATGCATGTGAAATTTCTACTTGATGTAAAATAATCTAATATTAATTATTTCTGTATATGTATTACAATATATTCTATATGTATATAGAATACACGTATACACACATATAATTATAGAATTAAATACACACATATAATTTGCTCTTGCAAATTACTATCATAAATTTCAACACTGAAATCAGAGATTTAAATGAAATTATTTTAAACAAACCTTTTAAAAATTCAAATATAAATCATTCTTTGTTTATTAGAAGATGCTCAAATTTTTTTAAATTAAATCATAGCTGTGTACATTAATGCAATTATGGGGTACAATGTGCTGGTTTTATATACAATTTGAAATACTTTCATCAAACTGGTTAACATAGACTTCACCTCATTTTCTTAGTTATTGTGTTAAGATGTTTATATTCTAAACTTAGGAGGACCACACCTATGGTGCATTTCACAAGAAGATGTTCAAATTTAATCACAGAAAATGCTAAGTTAAAGATGCTTTATTCAGTTGTTAAATTTCAATAATTCATTCTTTGTCAAATTATTTTCATGTTGCTGGGAATAAAGTTAATGACAACTCGATGGGGGGTAATTAAGAATACCTACCCAAACTAAATATAGCTTCAGATCTAGAAATTCCATACTTAATTTATTTCCAACAGATATAATTGAAGTTCTGCATAATAGCATATGCATAAAATTATTCTTAGGAAATATATGTATTCTAAACATATTAGAAGGAGTGTAGTGACTATCTATGTGAATCATATTTTATTACAAAACAATTGATAATAATAAAGATACTACATATGTCCTAGTGTAGAAAAATGTACAACAGAGGGCATTAAACACAAACAGAAGTGGATAATAATGTGTATTCTTTGTTGTAAGTATTACTGAACAACATGTATACTTTGGTGACATGGTGAGATCTCCCATCTCTATAACAAAAGAAATTTTAAAAATAAATCTTTGTTAAGATTTTCAACATAAAATATATATGTAGATAACTATTAAAATGTAGGTTCATGTCATAATTCTCTTCAATGCCAGAGAGACTGAGAATGCTGCTTATAAAGCACTTTTCTATACTGCTAAATTAGTATTTTTTCATTTTTTAAAGAGAAAAGAATAGCTATTGAGATTACTTATTAATAGTATGTTTTTAGAGACAGGAAGATCTTGCTACTTTGAGTAGGATGGCCTTAAATTCCTAGGCCCAAGGCAATTTCCCACCTCTGCTTCCTAGATTTTGGACTAAAGGTACCTACTTGTGTACAAAGATTATTATTAATGAAAAAAAAAGTATTTGCCTGTATTTAAACTTTGAGAATTTGTATGTTATTCACACATAATACTTTAGTGATAAAAAGTGTCAAAAATAAATGCAATGAGAGAAATAAGTGGTGGAAATGAGAATTTACTCTTAAACCTGGCTGGCAGCATAGTTCATTTAATGCTGTCACAGTACATTAGAATCTGAAGAGATGATAATTAATAGGGACCTTTCTAATGCTAGCTTTTTTTTTTCTTTTTGATATAGAGTCTTGTTCTGTCACCCTGGTTAGAGTCCAATGGCATCATCATAGCTCACTGCACTCTCAGACTCTTGGACTCAAGTGATCCTCCTGCTTACACTCTTCAGTAGCTGAAACTAATACGCATGCACCACAATGCCCAGCTAAGGTTTCTGTTTTTGTAGGGATGAGGTCTTGCTGTTGCTCAGGCTGGTTTTGAACTCCTGAACTTAAGTAATCCTCGAACCTCAGTCTCTTAATGCCAGCCATTTAAAATTAGCATTTTAAAAACACATTCAAATGACTTCAATAACTGACCTTTCTATATTTGGCACTAGGGCAGTAAAATAACTTAAGAATTTTGAAAGTGTATTCTATGCATATGTTTCCTAGAGGCCAAAAAATGAAAAGAAGAATAAAAAAATGCAGAGGGTGTGGCTATTGAAGAAAATCAGAGATATTTATTTAAATAACATCTTTGGGAATATTTTTGTTTGAAACACTATTAAAGATTACACGGAAATTAGTAGGTGAGAAATTTATCCAAATGTGAAATGATGAAAGCCTAAAAGTGTATTAGAAAGATATCCATGTGGGTACTAAAGACAGCGGTGGGGAAACGAAGTATAAAACCTGACTGCAAAATTCCATCAATTAAATCGAAAAAAAGAAAACTATAAAAGGTGAACAATATGTACAGTAGGCAGAGAAAATATAACTATGACATTAACGTGTGATCAAATGAGACAAATTGCATTGCTATGTGTTTGTGTAGAGGAGCTAATTTTCTCTACCTTTTTCATTAGTCTTTCAATTTTTCCCATTCCTTGCATTCTCTTTTCTTGTTGATATTCCCTGTCTAGTCTTCACATTCATGTATCTTTTAAACCACAAAAGAAAAAAAAAAAGTGAGTTCATCATCCTGTTATTTGCCCGGCTCCTTTGCCATAGTTCCAAAAAGCTAATTGAGTGTGACACCTCTTTTCTGCTTGGCAGAAACTGCCTGTTGTCAGCATGATTTCACTCCTTATAAAATTGTCATTGTGCTTTCCACCTGTCCCTTTCAGGAAAGATGTCCTGTCATAAAGAGAACTAAACCAAAAAATCACTTTGATAATAAGTTAAAAGATGTGTGGCCTCTCTTTGTATATGTGAGCCCACGGTTATTTTAAACTATCTATTTACATTAGAATACTATTTGGGGAAGTTCATATTATTATATATAAATATTCCATACGATAGAGAAGAGGTTCTCAAAATGTATTTATCGTGCCAGCAGCGTAAGTATTACCAAGAAATTTGCTAGAAATGTTAACAATTGGGCCACACTTCAAAGAAATTTCTGACGTGGGATCCAGGAATCAGTATATAATAAACTCTTCAAGTGATTATGACTTATGTACAGGTGTTAGGAAGTAAATCTAATATAAATTGCCAAGGATAGTAGGAAATGCCTGAGCCCTAGAATCAGAAGTATCAATTTGTGAATACTTGTTTTTCTAGAGGAAGCATCTGAGGATGATTGTCCTGTACCTTGCTCTATCAGCTGCCCCGAAATTGTGTCTACACCATTTATCAAAGGTAAGAGCTTGTAAAAGAGGCTTAATAATTTGTTTCTAATTTGTATTTTCTGTAAAGAAGTGATGATGGTATCCATTAGTGGTTGTTTAGTAAGAGTTTAATATACACTAGTTTTATTATTATTATTATTATTTATTTTGAAACAGTCTCACATGTTGCCCTCGGTAGAGTGACATGGCATCACAGCTCATGGCAACCTCAAACTCTTGGGCTTAAGTGATTCTCCTGCCTCAGCCTCACAAGTAGTTGGGACCTCAGGTGCTCACCACAGCACCTGGCTATTTTTTGTTGCAGTTGTTATTGTTTTCCAGTTGGCAGGGGCCAGGCTCAAACCTGCCAGCCTCTGTATGTATCTGACGCCGAGCCACTAGGTATTATTATTATTTTTATTTATATTGTACATCTTCTTAGGCAAAATGCTTACTTTTCTGCACACTAGTCTCTCATCCAAGAAATCTGGAAAATAATATTTGCTTTCTTTCAACACAATGCTTTAGAATAAGCTAAGCAGCCCATCCAGAATGCCTTTGCATCGATTTGAAATTACAGTCCTGTGAGTTTTTAGGTTTGGAATATTTTTGTTGATAAATATTAATTTCAGTACTTCCTTCATTTTTCCTCTTTTCAAAAATAACTTTCTATTTCACTTTCTTCACGAGAATGTATAACAGGTTTCTCAGAATGAATATGTCTGAAGCTTGATGTGATTTGTGCCATTTCCCTTCCATCAGCCAAGAGCTGCTCTCACCAACTATATACCATCTCCATAAATGGCATTTTTTTCTACTTGCTCAGGGAAGACATGGATTGTCCCTGATTCCTGTCTTTACATTTTATATATAACCTTTCAAAATACCTTCTAATGTCACAATTATAATACATGTGGAATCTGGTCACATCTCACTTCTCTGCACTGATGCCTCGCGTACCCAATGGCGACCTAACTCACATCCACGTTTATTCAGGTCTTTCTCCTCCCTCTTTTGTCTATTTCCCAACAAAGAGGCCAGACGGATCCTCTCCATAAGTAAGTCAACAAGACTTTTCTCTTCTTTCCTTTAGAGGACTGCCCCCGTCACACTCAGCAAAGACTAAAAGTGTCACAAATCAGTGCTTCCCAAACTATCTGCGGACAAAGCACTATTTCCCCCAGTTTTCATGGACCAATGCTGCAAATAAATAAATACTTTTTAAAAAAACATTTCAAGTTTAAAACAATTTCAAGTTCGCTGACAAATACTTTGAAGTCATGATACTATTAAATAGTTATAAAAGTCTGCATGTATCTCAAAAGCTAATCCCAGGATCACCCTTTCAATGACTGCATTGCTTATGGTTTATTCTGTAGACTGTGCTGCTTTTAGCTCCTCCAGGGAGCTGGGTACATTTTTACTCAAGCGTTTTGCCTTTGTTGATGTTTCTGCCTGTAGAGTTCTTTTCCCTGAACTCTGGCTATGTAGATCCTTACTTCCTTTACACACATCTCAATTTCTTATTCCAGGCTTTCCGAAAGCTTTCCTTAGCGTATCCCCTGCACTCTCATTTTCCCTGACTTTATTTCTTCCTTTCTACTTACTATTATGTGCCAAAGTATTTTACAAATTTATTTTCTTGAGAGTCTTCTCAACCAGAATGTGAGTCCCAAACAGAATAGGGAGTTTTGTCTGTTTACTGTTAAATCAGCGATGACTACGATAGTTCTTGATATATGATAAGTGCTCAAGTTCTCATGGAATGAAAGCCTGAATAATTGAATGCCTGCTAGAATAGTATGTAGATCCTGAGGGATCACTGAGATTCTGGTGCTTATAGGAATCTTTAATACAAAAAACAAACAGAAACAAACAAAAAAAACCCCACATCATTGTTTCAGGGTACAAAGAATTAGGTTACAATGTTTGCATTTGTTAGGTAGAGGCCCTCTCATAATTGTGTCTGCCTCCAAGATGTGTGCCATACCTTTAACATTGTCCCCATTAACTGGGAGCACCCTGGTCCCCCTTCCTCCTTCCCTCTCCTGGCCCCCTCCTCCCCAGCTCCCTACCTTGAATTGATTTGAGTTTTTCCTCTCATGTGGACATATATTAGATCCTCTACTGGTTTCATATTAGTACTGAGTACAGTAGATTCTTGTTTGTCTGTTCTTGTGATACTTATTAAATAAATTCTGCAATCTGGGTGCAAACTCTTCTTGAAGGTTTGATAGAATTTTGGTATAAAACTATCTGGTCTGGGACTTTTTTATGTTGGAAGATAATTTTATTATACCTTCAAATTTGATGCTGTTCAGCTAGCTAATCTATTTCTTCCAGATTGAGTCAAGGGAGGTAGTGTGATTCCAGCAATTTGTCCATTTCCTCCACATTTTCAAATTTCTGGGCATAGAGATTTTTATAATTTTCAGAATTGCTATCTTGTATTTCCATGGTAACTGTCATTATCCCCTTTTTCTTTTCTTTTCTTTTTTTTTTTTTGGCCAGGG
Source organism: Otolemur crassicaudatus (assembly GCA_963574585.1). Taxonomy (NCBI): domain Eukaryota; kingdom Metazoa; phylum Chordata; class Mammalia; order Primates; family Galagidae; genus Otolemur; species Otolemur crassicaudatus. The sequence goes on from CAUYQS010025123.1 coordinate 73,002, forward strand.
CTGGGTTTGAACATGCCACCTCCAGCATACGAGGCCAGAGCCCTACCCTTTTGAGTCACAGGGGGCACCCCCTTTTTTCATTTTTTATTGAACTTATTAGAGACTTTTTTTGTTGTTTTTGGTTAATCTAGGCGAAAGCTTATCAATTTTGTTCATGTTTACAAACAAACAACTTTTGGCTTCATTAATCTTCTATGTGGTTCTTTTGTTTTCTTTCTTTCTTTTTTATTTTTCTGTACAGCCAGAGTCTCACTTTGTCACCCTCGGTAGACTGCCATGACTATTTTTTTGTTGCAGTTTGGCCGGGGCTGGGTATAAGCCCACCACCCTTGGTATTTGTTTTCAATTTTGTTTACTTCTGACCTAACCTTGGTTATTACTTTACTTCTGCTGGGTTTGGAATTGGTTTGCTCTCCCTTCTCCGGTTCCGTGATATGGCTTATCCAAGTGTTTCTTTCCGATTTCTGGGTGTGGGCATTCAAGTCCATGAGTTTCTTCTCAGGACTGCGTTTGTTGTGTCACACAGGTGTTAATAGTTTGTGGCCTCATTGTCACTTTGTTCAAACAATCTGTTGATTTCCATCTTTACGTCCTCCTTGACCCAACTATCATTCCGCAATAAATTGTTTAGTTTCCGTGACTTTGTGTAGGGATGCGTGTTTGCTTATAAATTAAATTAATCTAATAGTTCATCAGGGAATCACAGTAGCCACATAACACTGGTCTTATACTTCAGTATTTGTCAGGGAAAAAAGTTAAATAAAAACCAAACAAACAAAACTCCTGAACACAATAGTCCTTTTACTTTTTAAACCTTCATAATCTATTTAGAGAGATCCAGATATGTTCCAAAGATTTTTCAAAATATATTCTTTAGTCTTCCTAAAACATTTTCAAATCCAAAACATTCATTACATAAATTAAAATGAGTTTTCTTCATTTCCATGATACGTGTACGTTAATTATAGTTGTCAGGCATTCCTGGGAAATTATTTAATCCAATCAATTTAAAGAGAAGAAAACTTGAATTTCAAAAGGTTATATGATTATAAAAGTTAAATAGCCAATGAACAGGTTTCTTTTTCACTCTCAATGCAGGACTACTTTTATTATTTGCATTTCATGGTATTTTATTACATTATAGTAACTCTTAAAAGCCTTGTAAAAGCAGATATAAAGTAAAAATACACAGAACTACCCTAATTTAATTTAAAATGTGATTGAAAATCTTTTAAATGGCATGCACATATTTTAAATATCCGATTTTAATTTAATACTGATCTTTACTTTGCTTAACACCTGACAAGTGCTAATGCCTTTGCATATGGATCTGTTCCAAGGTAGTGAATTATTTTTCCTACAAACAAAATATTTCCAATTCAGATTTCATAAAACTCAAGTGAGAACTAAAAAATCATTGAACTAATATGAGGGGCTAATTACTTGAAAATTTATTATCACAGCACTGTTTTATAGTAGATTTACACCAATTCAGCAAGAAAAAAGAGACTTTAAACATTGATATTTTGTACTACTATGTAGCTTTTGAGCATCAGTCCAACACAGTTCTTTCTTTTTAAACTAATATCTGATTTGTTAACAAAGTATTAATTATGCAACAACAATAAAATACAATTAACACAAATAAGCTTGGGAACAAATCTAAATGGCCCCATCAACAATTTGAGGACAAGGTGGACTTTGGGATATAAGAATAAAACCCACAATTTGATCCAGAAATTTCATTGCTATGTATTTACCTAAAGGAGAAAAAGCCATTTTATCATAAAGACATTTACACTTAGATTTAATAGCAGTGTAATTCATAAATGCAAGAATGTTGAAACAACCCAAATGCCCCTCAATATTTGAGTGGATTAGAAAAATGTGATTGATACTTGTATACCATGAAGTACTACTCACCCCTTAAAAAAAAAGTGATTTAGTATTTTTTTTGGTAACAACCTGGATGGATCTGGAGACCAATCTTCTAAGTGAAGTATTGCTAGAATGCAAAAACAAATACTGCATGCACTCGTTAGTGAATTGGAACTAGTTAATTAACACTTCTGTGCACATATGGAATTAAAACTCAATGGGAAAGAAGTAGGTTTCTGGGGGATGGAGAGGGTGGGTTGATTCACATCTAATGGGTGTGAGGTGCACATTCCACTTGAAGGGCACACTTGCAACTTTGACTTGAAATGTAGAAAACAAACGATGTAACCAAAATGTGTGGGCCCCTGTGATATTCTGAAATTACAACAAAGAATTGCCTTTTTCCCATTATATACATAAAGGCAGTATTTCTGGTCAAAAGTTTAAGAAAACTATGTAACCTAAAATCATAAAAATAAAACAATGAAACTTTTGTTTTTAAATAAGCATCCAATGAACACTGGCAGCTGTGTTTTTTTGATGGTTAAACAAATGAGTCCCTTTATTTAAGCATCCAGTTATTTAAGGAGTTTTCAATAAGGGCGCATCTACAGTACTGATTAACAATTCTATATTTGTATAAATCTGTTATATAAGTTAAACATTGATGTTGAGATCTTAAGAGTGGCCAGATCTATTTTGATAATACAGCATATTGTACCATTTCTGTTAAAAGGCAGAGCACATGTCATTGTAGTTGTGATTTTCAAATGAAAGACCACTAATCTTCTAAAAGGTTTCATATAGAGCCACATCACTTTCGTTAAATAATGACAGTTAATATATTTTATTTGTTATTTATTCACACACTGTAAAGGGACCTTATTTTCAATAATTTAAGTCCTCTCCTTTAGACAAAATGTATTTGAGAATTAAGTCAGCAAAGATATACAAATTTATAGATGTGTATAAACTGAACAAGACAGCTTATTTTATTTCGTTTAATCATTGACTTCACCTTCTGCATGGAAAAAGGACAAGTTAAAGTTTATGTGCATCTGTTTCTTATTTTTCCCTGGTAGATGCTGATGAACACTGAAGAAATATCAATACCTGGCTGAAATGAGGAAAGATGGGGAAGGGCTTTGAAGAATTGGAAGTGAATAGTCATAGTCCCTCAATATTTTCTTACTTAAATTCAGTATGATACACCGAGGGTTCCAAAAACTGTATACATTTTAAGGAAGGAAAAAACACTATTCAAATTGTAGTACTCAAGTCGTGTTTGACTTCTGCAATTACAAGAGGCACAAGATACAATACACAAGGTAACAAATGTTTTCAGTATAAATTGTTACAATTTTAATATAGTTGTTCCTTTTTTAAAATGTGTATACTTTTGGGGAACCATCTGTATGCACACGTGTACAAATGTATATGTATGTACACGTATGTAAATATGCATATCTGAAGAATTATATCATTTAAACGCATAGTAACCTTTTAATGTTATTATTATATTTTATTGAAAACTGGACAATTTCCTGAAATGAAGCAATGGCTTTACTGTTGAAATATTTAATGTTGTAAAGATAGTAAGCATATTTTCTTAATAAGGTCACATTGTTTGAATTTCAATTTTAGTTCTACTGAGTTTTACTGTGAAATTCATGATCATTTTAAATTTTCTCTTTTCCCTCAAAGTTAAGAAACAGATATTATTTTAGTGAAAAGCTTTAATGTAGTGCCTTCGTTATGAATGACAAAAGTGTATAGTACTACCAATATCATAACAGCTATACTATGATTTTCCAAAAATTTAACTAAAGTATTATTTGTAATAAAAGCATGAACTCACCTTGAAAAAAGCCATTTGTCTGGTAAACTAAATGCATAAGATATGACTTTGATATGGCAATTTTCCTTGTGACGACTAAGAAAAACAGATTTTTAACTAAACCATGTGGTAAGCTAGAACAACATATAGCTTCTGCAAATATAATCGTTTATAAAAAATTCATTGAAAAGATAAATTATTCTTTTTCCTCTACCCATCATCATAACTCTCAGAATAGTGTTTACTCTTTTTGAAAAATTATACCCCCAAATTAAACATTAATAGGGCAAAAATATCTTATGGCAAATTCTCATTTTGCATTCCAGAAGCATTCTACCCAGCACCAAAGAAATGAATCACACTTCTAGCATGTCCTTTTCAACATTAGACCAAAATTATTTTTCGAGAACAAAATAATTTCATCTCTATAAGCACTAGTATAGCCAAGAATATTAAAACAATCAATGAACAATATGTTACTAATGTCATTCATTTGTCAAGGCTCCTAATAGATGAACGTTTATTCTGTGTACATTCATGATAAGTCTTTTTCACACTTTCATTTCTCTAAGCAAAAGTTGAAAAGTACTGGTTAGTGTTCCTACAAAATGAGCTATTTACTTAGAGAAAAAGTTTGCATCAAAGGAAAAATTGATACAGAAACATAAGTTCATTAAAATAAGGTTGGATAATTAACACAGTAAGAATTAGAAACTACAAAAAAGCTATTCTAGGGCAGTGCCTGTGGCTCAGTGGGAGGGGCACCAGCCCCATATACCAAGAATGGCAAGTTCAAACCTGGCCCTGGTGCCAAACTGCAACAAAAAAATGTCCAGGTGTTGTGGTGGGCACCTGTAGTCCCAGCTACTTGGGAGGCTGAGGCAAGAGAATCGCCTATGTCCAGGAGTTGGAGGTTGCTGTGAGCTGTGTGAGGCTACTGCACTCCACCAAGGGTGACAAAGTGAGACTCTGTCTCTACCAAAAAAAAAAAAACTATTCTATTCTATAATCTTATTTCAATATTCATGGTGAAAGAAGAAAATTTATTGATTGATTACATTTGTAAGAAAATATAAAATGTAAAAATATAAACTTAAGAATATTATTTCCAAAAAATCTTTGAAAATATGTTATTAAATATACCCAGGGTAAACCATGAAAAGTTTTCCAGATTATATTGCTAACATTACAGGTTTGATAGTCTTATTATTTTCTTTATCATTATTAGGTTGGTATTATAAATATATGAACCCTGCTTCATTACTGTTATCACAGGGCTCTTCTTGGAGGTATTTATTTTCCATGCAAATCTTATGTATTTATATACACACACACTGTGTTGATGTAACATTCTTCTCCCAGAGAACTGCTGCTGTGACAGTGCTGGGGGATGGACTAGTGGTGGTCTACCTAATGTTAATTGTCAGACTATCTTTTCTGATCTCTTCAGTAACATTTTGACATAATGTTAAACCCAGGTACTCTGACCATTCACCTGATGCTTGTCAGGATTCAGGCAGTTGTCTGAGTTCTCAGGCTTGGTGTGTTCTTGGATGAAGAATGACCAGACCCACCTAAAACAAGGCAATGAATAGGCCGCCCTTGTCACAACAAAAACGGCTTTGGTAATGGTCTAGGGTCCTGTTTTATACTGTCTGGGCAGAGCCCTTCTCCAGGTTCAGATGTCACCATGGAACCATGTAGACGGGTAGTTAACAACATGACAATTAGCCTCAGGTTACTGCAAGCTGCCTTCCAAATCCTACTGCATCTGGGCTGCCTTCCTCCAGATGTGTCCTGCAGATGGGATTAAGGTGGGGCAGCTCTGAGATGGGCCCTTCCCTGGCCCTTCCTCCCAGGTAGGGCAACTGGTGAGGTAATGCCAAGGCAGACCACCTATTTTGTCTTTTTCCCCAGGAGAGCTGGAATTTCAACTGTCTAACATTCTGAAGCTACTTCTTCACATAGACAATTGTTAAATTTGGTCCTGGTGCAGGGGGACAACGGCTGGAGCTTTCTATTCAGCCATTGTGCTCTCTTCCCTCCCCAAGTGCTTTCATTTGTGTTTTTGAGATCTATTGCACAGTGTAGTGACTATAGTTAATAACAGTGCACTATACCCTTTAAAAATACTGACTGTAAATTTCAAATATTCTCACCACAAAAAGGAGTATTTGTGATGATGAATAACTTCATTATTTTAATTATTCTATTTTGTATTCATATATCATACCATCATTTGTACTCTATTAATACCACTGTGATTTAGAAATTTGCAATAAGATAAAAATAAATTTAAAATGAAAGAAAAAAATAAAAAATAAATTTAAAATGAAAGAAAAGTAATCCTTACAAAGAAGTCTTAGAATCCATGGTGTTAGTTGCTAAGACCTTCCAAGAGAAATATCTTCTTTCTTGTTTGACTTTTTAAACATATTGTTTTTAAATATTGTTAAATATATTGCATTATTTGCACTAGAAAACTCTAATCTGGAATCCTAGAAAGAAAGGATATTTTATAAATGTAGTTTCTGAGTGATTCTCTGCAGTGCAATGAAGAGGAGACCTCCAAGTAAGTGGCAACATAGAAAGTTCACAACTGACAGAATATCACACTTCTTTCCTGCAAATGGCTTCATCATGCTAAATAATGATTTTATGTTACACAAGATCTGAGAGAGGTATTAGACAATAGGAAATGAATTGTGGAGCTTGTAGAGAATGAAATAATTGTCATTAAGTTCTTTGGTTAACTTGATATCTATAAAAAATCATCCCGACCAAATCTAGATGCATAGTTGATTTACAACTTTATGTATAATGTCATCTATCTTGAAATGACACCAGAAGTCACTTCTCTGAAATGTATTTTGTGAGATTTCTCATTAGCTCAAAAATTACTCTGCTTCTGATATACTGACCACAAACTTGGATTCTTCCAATATAGGTACACTAAGATTTCTGAGATCATCAATATCTGGACAATTTTATTACATCTCAATCTATGTTCTATCATATGCAAGCTAGTACCTTAACTAATTTTTATCTTTATAATTACAATCCATTTATCATTCCATGCAAATGTAGATCATTATTTTGCACAAATGATTAAAATGTCATTATGGTGCATCTATCATGTAGTTGCTGGGCATTTGGGAAGTTTGTAACTCTGTGTTATTCAAAACAAATGTCAGGAACACAGTTGAAGATATCTTCTAGTATATATTTGTAAATATTTCCATAGGGGCTGGGAAGCAGGATTACTGGGTTAAAGGGAAATGCCTCTGCAATTTTACTAGATAATGACACATTGGTTCATATAATAATTCTATTTCTTTGTTGAAATTTTAATTGACATCAAGGATCAGAGAAAGAAACATTTCTCAGAGTCAAGAATTTAAAGATAGCTTTTTATATGTTATTATATTCTATTGGTATTATTAATATTTTATTCTAAAACTATAAAGTTGCCTTCCATTTTGGTAAGTATTGCATTTGGAAATAATTTTTATGTATGCTTTAAGATAGTAGTTCAACATCATTTTTTCAGCTTGAATAACTATATAGCAATTTTCTCTATTTTACTTTTCATATCTATTAAGATTCTGCTTCTTTTTATTTCTTATGCTATGCTATGCCTTCTATATGGTTGGAAGCTAAACACATTTTTTTCTATAATTATGTTGGTTCCTCTGGAGATTTTCCTATTACTTTTTTCTGAAAAATCAAAGTCAATTAATACTTTTCTCACACTGTTGTAAAATACAACAACTTTAAGATACACAATCTATGGAGTCTCTTCCCAGTGTTATGTTTTTGCCCTAATGCAATGAATCTTAATGTGAAACACAGAGTCATTCTTAGGTTTATCTACGTAGCGATTTCTTTACTCACTTTTCTTTCTTGAATCTCTACTTTTCTTTTTACGCTTGTTGCACTCCATTCTAATGCACTTCCTTTAACAATCAGAAAGTCATTTATTGAAATTCAATGATGGTACTCTCTAAAGTTTTGCTAATCTGAAAATAATGTTTTTATACTCTACTTATAGATAAAATCTATTTGCATACCTATTTTTTCTCTTGTATTTAAAGACAGAATGTCATTGACTTCTAGCTTTTGTTATTGTCATGGATCTGCTATTGGATTGTCATTTATCTGTAGTCGATGTAGCGTCCTTGTAGGTTGCAGTATGTTCTTTCTCTCCGTAGTTATATAGACACAAGTTAATGTGCCTAGATGTTTGTGTATTTTCATTTACCTTTTGTATGTATGTTGTAGCTTTATATTCATAACATTTGTAATTTTGGAAAATTTATTTTTGTCTCTTGAAATAGTTTTGCTCTTTGTTTTTGTTTTTATTCTTTTTCTCCCTTTGGAACTCTATGTTAAATACATAAGGGATATTTTCAACTTTACTTGTCTTTTAATAATTCCTTCTGTTTATCTCTCTATGCTGCATTGTGGTTAATTATCTCAGATTTATTTTTCAATTCATATCTCTTCTGATATGCCAAATATCCCATTTAACAGAGCAAATGGCATTTTGTGTGTGTTTGTGCATAGAGAGAGAAAAAGAGAGAGAGACAGAGACAGAAAGACAGCAATCTTATGATGAAGTCTCTATTGCCATCTTCATTTTATAGAGCACATAATTCTGGAAAAGTGTAAACAATGAACCCAAAGATATTTGTTCTTAAGCATCAAAGATAGAATAAAGGTAGCCTAAATTTAGGTTACTTAATGGCAGTGCCACACTGTTGTAATCATGCAACTGCAAAAAGTGAAAATTGTGGATTTCAGCCTATGGAATGGTAATGTTTGTAATATGAGATTCTTTCTCTTCATTGTTCTCTTCCTTCTATTGCTACATAATTAACAGATATTTCAATTTCCCCTGATTTTATCTTTGTCCAACCATGTCCAATGAAAGATGGAAAACATAATATAAACTTTAGTTTTTGCACGTGTGTTTGTTTCAGAAAGGACTTTATAACAAAATGCAAAATTCTTTTAACAACAATTTTTCTTTTAAGGTTTATAAGTTTTAACCTTTATTTGATCTGTCAGTAGCCTTTAAAAAAGTTTAATTGGGGAAGGAGCTCTTGACTTTCAGGGACCCACTGAGTCCAGCCCTGCAAATACCTAGAGCTGAGTATGATTAAATCACCCTACAGAATACCACCATTTCTCATGTTGCTCTCTTTCTATATTACTATACTTTTTCTCTCCATTTCATCAGTTATTTAATTCCATAAGACCCTTTTTTCCTCTCTCTCTCCATATCTATTTCTTTTTTTTTTTTCCCTCACTTCTCACTCTTTACCCTTACCTTCCTATTGGGCCATACCAAAAGGCCAATTCAACACCTAAGCTTTGAGACATAGTAATTTAAAGTGAATAAGGTAGTTAAGATAAAAAAAAGTAAGGGAAGGAAGTGAACAAGAAGAAAACCACATGGGGAGAGACCAGTAGAAAATTCTTGCAACATGAAAAACCAGAATAGAGCACCCCACCCAACCAAGAGATTGTGAGGTGGCTACCACAGAGGATTTCACCTATGAAGAATTAATAGAGATGACAAAAAGATAATTTAAAATATGGATGGCAAAAAAAAAAAAAGGGAATTGATAAGACAGTGGAAAAACAGAAGCAAAAATGAGGAAAGATATGAAGAATATAGAAAGGATATGGTAGAACTTAAGGACTTAATGGAGTCAATAAGAGAATTTAAAGATGCATTAGAGAGTTTCAATAACAGATTTGACCAGGGAGAAGAAAGAATCTCAAAGCTAGAGAATGAAGATCATGAGCTAACCCAAACAGTTAAGGAGGAAAGGAAGAGAGAGAAAGCAAAACATCAACTCAGAGAATTATGGAACTTCTTAAAGCATTCAAACATATCAATTACAGGTATTCCGGAAGGGAAAGAGAATGTCCCAAGGATTGGAAGCCCTACTGGAAGATATCATAAATGAAAACTTCCCAAATATCGCTAAAGACTCTGAAAAACACATTTTGGAGGGATATCTAACTCCAGGTTGTATCAACACAAATAAAGCATCTCTAAGGCTCATTGTAATGGACCTTTCCAAAGTCACAACTAAAGAGAAAATTCTGCAGGCAGTCGGGAGGATCCAGGGGTAGGTGGATCTAACAGGGTGACAACAGATAACTCATCTGAAACTTTCCAAGCCAGAAGAGAATAGTTATCTACCTTTAATGTTCTTAATCAAAACAATTTTCAGCCCAGAATTTTGTATCCTGCTAAAGTAAACTTCAAAATTGACGAAGAACTCAAATTGTTTAGAGATATGCAAAAATTGATGACCGTTTGCCCCACATTCAGCTCTACAGGAAATATTTAGACCTATTCTACACACTTACCATCACAATGGACCACCAACAAAGTAAACATCTACAAACTAAAGGATAAACCCGGCTTCCACAATGGCACAAAGGATAAAAATAAGCAGCAAACTTTCACTAAAAAAGATGAATAGAACTCAACCACACTTACCAAGTCTCTCAATAATTGGATTAAAAAAAAACCCCACAAACCATTCATATGGTTTCTCCAGGAAATACACTTAACCTTGAAAGACAAAACAAGACTCAAGGTAAAGGGTTAGGAAATAATATTTCACTCAAATGGAAAATAGAATAAAGGAGGGGCCATAATCTTATTTTAGGATACGATGGATTTAAAGCAACTAAAGTCAACAAAGACAAAGATGGTCACTTCATACTGGTCCAGGGAAATGTACATCAAGAGGACATTTCAATTCTTAATATTCATGCACCAAACTTAAATGCTTCCAGATTTATAAAACAGACCTTGATTGATCAGAGCAATATAAAATCCTATAGCACCATATACTGGGAACTTTAACACCACCCTGCCAGAACTGAACAGGTCATCTAAACAGAAACTAAACAAAAATACAAGGGAATTAAATGTGACATTAGAACAATTACTATATACTTAAATACATTCTTCTCGTCAGCTCATGAAACAGATTCCAAAATAGATCATAATCTAGGTCACAAATCAAACAAATTTAAAATAATTAATATTATACCTTGTACATTCTCAGACCACAAGGCAATAAAGATGGAACTCAACCCATCAAAAATGTTCATCTCCACACAAAGGCATAGATATTAAACCTTATACTGAATGACAGCTGGATTAAGGAAGGGATAAAGGAGAAAATAAATTCCTCAAACATAACTACAATGAAGCTGCAAGCTACCAAAATCTATAAGATACTGCCACATAGTTCCACCAGGAAGAAAGAGATCTCTTAAAAAGAAAAAAACAATATCAAGCACTGTGTTTGCAGAAACAATAAAAATTTTTCCAGCAAAAAACGCCTTGAACCAAATGGCTTCACACCAGAATTCTATTAAACCTTCAAAGATTAGCTTGCATCTACGATGCAAATCCAATTCTAAAATATTGAGAAGAAAGGAACCTTTCCTAACATGTTCTAGGAAGCAAACATCCTCTTAATACCAAAACCAGGAAAGAACAAAACTAAAAACTACAGACCTTTTCACTAATGAATATTGATGCAAAAATACTTAATGAAATTTTAGCCAATAGCTTACAGCTACACATTAAAAACACTCATATATGCAAAGCTGGTATAACATACACAAATCCATAGTAATTCACCATATCAATAGAGTGAAAACAAAGACCATATGATCCTCTCAATAGACGCAGAAAAAGAATTTCATAAAATCTAGCATCTTTTTCTAACAAGAACATTTAAGAAAATAGGCATAGTTGGCACATTTCTTAACACTGATTGAAGCTATCTAATACAAAAGTACATCTAATGTCATACTGAATGGAATAAAACTGAAAACTTTTCTACTTTGAACAGGAACCAGGCAAGAATGTCCTTTATCACCACTCCTATTCAACATAGTGTTGGAAATTCTAGTCAATGCAATATGGAAAAGGAAGACAGAGGGGGCAGAGGAAGGGGGCAGAGGAAGTCACCTTTTATCTACCATCAATATGATCTTATGCTTAGAAAACCCCAGAGATTCATCTGAAAGAGTACCGGAAATGATCAATAAATACAGTAATGTCTCAGGATATAAAATCAATGTCCGCAAATCAGTAGCCTTTGTAAACGCCAATTATAGCCAACATAGGACAGTAATCAAAGTTTTAATTTCCCCTACAGTAACTTCAAAGAAAATGAAACACCTAGAAATATACATAACACAAGAGATGAAGGACCTCTACAAAGAGAATTATGATACCCTATGAAAACTAATAGCAGAAGACATTAACAGAACATGGAAGAACATGCCATGCCCCTTTTGGGGAAGAATCAATATTGTTAAAATATGTATAGTACCCAAAGCAATCTAAAGATTCAGTGTAATCCCCATTAAAATACCAAATTCATACTTTAACGAACTGGAAAAAAATAGTCCTTTATTTCATATAGAATCATAAAAAAATCCATATAGCCAAGGCAATTTTTAATATTAAAAACTAAGCTGGAAGCTATCACTCTACCAAACTTTAGGTTATGTTACAGGTCCACAGTGATCAAAACAGCATGATTTTGGCACATAAAGAGAAACATGGACATAAGCAACCAAATAGAAAACTAAGAGATGAAATTAGTCTTTTATAGCCGTCCAATCTTTAATGAAACAAAACCATACACTGGAAAAAAGAACCCCTATTCAATAAATAGTGGTCAGAGAACTGGATGACCACATGTAAAAGACTGAAATTCAACCCGCACCTTTTACTACTTAAAAAAATCGACTCAAAGTAGATAAAATATTTAAGTATAAGACATAAAATGATGAAAATCCTAGACAAAAGTGTGGGAAAAGCTCTTGAGGATTTCAGCCCGGGGAAAAAATTTTATGAAGACTTCAGCTGTAATTGCAACAACAAAATAAACACATGGGTCTTAATTAAACTGAAAAGCTTCTGCACAGCTAAGGACATAACAATTAAAGCAAATAGACAACCTTCAGAATGGGCAATAATATTTCATGTTATGAATCTGACAAAGGCTTGATAACCAGAATATGTAGAGAACTCAAATTAATCAACAAAAAAATGAGCAAACAATCCCATCTATCACTGGGCAAGGGACATGAATAAAACCTTCTCTGAGGAAAACAGATAAATGGCTAACAAACATATGGGAAAATGTTCATATCCTTAATCAACAGAGAAATGCCAATCAAAACCACCCTGGAATACTTTTCTCCCTTTGATGGGACTGCAATCTAGTTCAGCCTATTTTGAAAGAAGTATGGAGAATCCTCAAAAAACTCACGTTAGATCTCCCACTACTAGGTATCTATCTAGAAGACAAAAAGTCTCTTTATCATAAAGATATTTGCAATGGAATGTTTATCACAGCTAATTTCCATTCGCCAAGATGTGGTAATAACCTAAATGCCCATCACTCAGGAATGCATTATCAACCTGTGGTATATGTACACCATGAAGTACTATTCAGCCATAGGAAATGTCGGTGACTCTATATCTTTTGTATTAACCTGGATTGAGTTGAAACACATTCTTCCTAGTAAAGTATCATGAGAATTGAAAAACTAGTATCCAATGTACTCAATTTTATTATGAAGCCAGTAGCAAGCTAATCGATGCCTACAGAGGTGAAAAACTTAATTCCATTTAAGTTGGTGGGAGGGGGAATGAGGACGGAGGAGAGAAGCGGGATTGGTGTGTTCTCCCCCTTATAGGGCACAAGGTGGGCTGTATGGAATACCTTTTGGATGTGGGAATGAAAAGAGGATCTCTACCTAAAAATTGAAAAATTGTGACCTCGTTGTTTGTACTCTCACACTAACCTGAAATTAAAACAAACAAACAAACAAACACAAATCTTTTAATTAAATAAAGAAGGAAGGTGGATTTAGGGTAAAGGAGCTATTGTGAGTAATTATAGAATATTATGAATACCCTTAGAAAACCCTGAAGCAAATTTGACGTCAGGTAAAAGATTTCAAATCCTTCCCCCAGTAGAAGATAATTTACTTAGAGAAAATTGGGAATCAGTTCAAACTTTCTTGAATAGCACTTGTCATTACTTAGGCAGTCAAATAATTTAAAATTTTATAAAGGACTTCTGTGAGAAAACAAGCACATTATTAAATGCATTTTAATAAGTATTATAACATGTACACTGTGATGTATCATATTTATGGTAGAAGTGTATGGAACCTTTTTTCTATTATGCATATATAAAGTGCACTGGAAACTGTATATAAATGATGTTTATTACATATACATCATATATTTCATGTAATTTGTACCAAATTTGATCATTTTAGGCAGTTACAAAATCTATAATTGTTGCATGTTTTCTTTAAAAGCACATTATTGATCCTATTTATGATTCTACATAGACATTTGTAAGAAATGCAAACTCCTGCAATTTTATAATTATCCTTATGGGAAAGCATCCTCCACTTTACAGGAACTAAACTATGATAAAATTTCTAGGAAAGCACTGCAGTTATCAATTTAGATGGTGTATAGATTGAAATTTATGTATACCTTTGATTTAGATTGTGTATAGATTGAAATTTATCTGTACCTTTGACTTTATGTAGGTAAATGGTGTTTCTTTGTTAAGATAAGCGGGAGGAAAAAAGGTAAAAATACAAGGCTTAATGTCTAAATGCTTTGAAATTGATCTTATTCATGTGTTTTTTTAAAAAATGATGGAGTTATTAGAGCTTATATAAAATATCACATAGGTTGCTGTATAGTAACCCTTTCTTGATGCAATATAGCAGTTGCATAATTTTCTATGTAAATTAAGCTATAATCATAGATTTATCTGCATTTAAAACTATCACTTAAAAGTCAAGTTCATTTAAAACCACTGTTGGACTCTTACTTATATATACATATTTAGACTCTCATCATGATTATAAGAAAAATTATCTGGAATTCAAGTCACATTAGAATTTGACCTGGATTATGCCTTTTCTTACTAAAATCATCACATTGTACTTTACTCTCTGGAAAATAATGCATCTTTGAATGCATTTATTGTAAATCCATGAAAGGAATAAAACTTGAAAGCAATATACATATGCCCTTTCACTAAAGGCATATTAAACCATAATTGAAGGAAAGAGATGATGGTGTAATATTTAAAAATCCATGGAGTTCTTCAATGCAAAGGAGGCTGACTTTACAGCATTTAGCACAGAGTTGCTGACACAGTGCAGGATTACTCTATAATATGGAACAGGATGATTAAGTGATATGCAAACTTCCTACCAGCGGAGCACGCAGGATAGCAGAACATATGGTTCTGGACTTTTTTTTTTTTTTCAATAACTACAGATTCTGGCCAGATATTTTTGTTGATTTGTACAAAATCTCTTGATTAGAATCCTCAGCCATCTGCTTTAGGATGGCAATGTATGAAAATGTCAGCAGAAAGAGCAGAGCTTAAAACTTATTTGTAGAAAGGATTTGAAGCTAGCATAGCGATAAACAAGGCAAGGTGATTGGCCTTAACGTGGCCAGAAGCTAATTTATGGTGAGAGTTTAAAAGGGATGAAAAACTTGGAAAATATCCTTTCTATATTTTCACCTACCAGCATTAAAATTATTTACATTGTAGTAGTCTAATCTGTCTGATATATTGTGATACATAAAACTAATAATTATTTAAATTTTATTATTGAGAACCTGGATACACTGATATTACCCAATATTTACACAGTAATTTCAGTTTTGTTGCACAATACCTAATGTAGACTTAACAACCATCACATCATTGAAATTTCCCTTTCATTGGTCGTTAGTTACACATTCAACTTATATATATATATATATATATCCACTTCTCAGCATCTCTTTCCCTCTCTTTCTTTCCCATTCTCCTCTTTTATATTTCAATACAGAGTACATGTCTATTTTTTCTCCCACTTTTATAACCCATCCTTTTGCATCCCCTTTGCTGCCATTACTTCTTATTTTCATTTCCCAAAATATAAACATTTCCTCAAATATTTTCTTCTTCTTTATATTCTCTGTCATTTGGTAATTTCATTCACTCTGTCATGAAGTCAGTTACTATGATACACAGACACTCTCAGAATTCTCTCTCAAAGTTGATCATTCAATTACCAACAGCATACTGGATATATCAAAAGAATTTTAAAAAATAGGTTCTCAGAAACAATCCCTCTCCCCAAATATTTTTCCAATTAACTAAATGAAGAAAGCAATGGCATCCACAAAATATCTTGACTTACTAACATTTAAGCTAATTATCTCAGCCTCAAAAGAACTAAATGACTCAAGAATTGTAATATTTATAAAACACATATACATGTGAGTTGCAAATATTAATATCAGTAAAAGCTGCAGGATTCTCATGTCTTGTACATGATTTAGTTGCCCCAGACTTCAGGTGGTTTAGACAGTTAGCACATTAAAGAGTGGACACTGGGCTGGGTGCAGGGGCTCAGGCCTGTAATTCTAGCACTCTGGGAGGCTGAGATGGGTGAGCTCAGGTGTTTGAGACCAACCTGAGCAAGAGCAAGAGCAAGACTCTGTCTCCACTGAAAAATGAGAAAAACAAAACAAAAACACAAACAGGAAAACTTGCCTGGCCTTGTAGCGGGCACCTGTAGTTCTAGCTGCTTGGGAGTGTGAGGCAAGAGGATTGCTCAAGCCCAAGTGTTTGAGGTTCCTATAAGCTATGACTCCATGGCACTCTACCCAGGGTGACAGAGTGAAACTCTGGCTCAAGGAAAAACAAAACAAAACAAAATAAAAAACATCCCACTCCCCACTCCCCCGCAAAAAACGAAAACAAAACAAGAGAACGAGAGCAGACACTGTTACATTACACTGTATCTGAGTTTAACTGGTTGGGTCTGGAAAGTAAGTGGTACATCAACATTCTAGCTAAAACCAACAGGATGTCAACATTAACACATTATTAAAAGAAACAAAAATAATTAAACACACCAAATATAAATAATATGAGAGAAATCTGCCAATAAATCCTTTTCTGTTACCCTTGCAATCCTAAAGAATAGGGCTAGAAAAATAGACAGGTTTACCTTTCTGGGAACTAATCAGGAGGAATCTCTCTCCTTTCTCCATTCTTTATTTTGTCCACAATGAGGACTGACATTTGATTTAGGAACTAAGCTAAGAATTCACTACTGAAGAATGGGTCTGACATTTTCAGTATTGCGTCTGGCCTTCTGCTGGCCTGTCTTCAAATGGAATTGTTACTTTCTCAGATCTTGCTTTTGTACTTTGCCCACTCCATAGTCAAGGCAGCTTGACTCCAGCACTCTAGTGTTTATCCTGTACCTCCATGGCTATATTCTTAAATAACACTCTTCTGCATCTAGTGAACAAACATCATATTATTGGACAAATTAAATAGACACACCATAATCACCTTCATTTTTGTTTGTTTCTGGAATGTTATTGTTTTGTTTTGTTTTGTGGTAGGGACACTTGCTAGGTTGCCCAAACTTTTCTCAAACACCTGCACTTAAGTCATCCTCCTGCTTTAGCTTCTCAGAGTGCTGGGATTAAAAGAGTGAGCAGTGTATCTGGCCCCATAATCCATTTTTAAAAATAAAGAATTAGGTTTACAGAGATATAGTTCTAGGATGGCGTATTAATGGCTCTAGGTAGCCACTGAAATAATTGAAGCAAATGAGCAAGTAAAGTCTTAGCAAGAATAGGAAGATTTCATTTTAATGGCTGGGAATAGCAAGCTCGGGTTGCAGGCAATATGGGGCACAGTGCTTGGATTTTAAACACAACTTTTGTGGTGTATTAGCTATTTCATGGAAATTGCAAGGATCTTGATCAATTATATTCCCATAACATTTTCCTATAACCACTCATATATATCTATCTACTCACATCAGAAAGTCACTGGGACATTAATCAGTCCCTGTAAACAACCAGCTCCCCCAAACAACCAACATGCAGCATAGTGCACCTGAAAGGTCATAACTAGCCCCATTTCCATAATAGACTAGGTCAGTCCGACCCAAGCCAGCCCAAAATAGTCTAACCACACCTACCATCCATCTTGCTCATGTCTAAATAATTGCTTAACCTAATAATAGCATGAGGCGCACACACGGCAAATAGGTCCTTCGTTTGATAATCAATCTAGAATTATGAGTAATCAAGGAGATTCTATTTTGAATAACACCAGAAAATCTTGTCACATTGAATTTTAGGCAAAGAATTTTCAAAGATAACCTGTAGACAGTGCAACAGCTTATGTCTATAATTCCAATACTTTGGAAGAACGTGGTGGGGAGGAATCACTTGAGATCAGGAGTTCAAAACCAGCCTGTACAACATAGCATGACTCTATAAAAATAGAAAAATTATCTAAGTAGGTGGTGCATGCTTATAATCCTAGCTACTCAAGAGGCTGAAGAAGAAGGATCACTTGCATCTAGGAATTTGAGTCTATAATGAAACCACCACACTCTAGCCTGGGCCACAGAGTGAGACCCTACCTCAATCAATCAATCAATCAAGTGATAATTTAAAAAATTAAAAAGTATTTAACAAATTAAAATATTTTACACATTGGAAAATATTAAAATAACAAGAAGGCATGTACACACTTGGAGAAAATTTTTGAAAACATGCATTTAACAAAGAACTCGTATTTAAAATGCATATAGAAATCTTACAATTTGAAGATAAACAACTCAATAAAAAATGGTCAAACTATTTGAATATACTTTTCCAAACTAAAAGTTATGTGAATATCAAATAAGCACAGAAATTATCCTCAACATCAACATGTGTGAGATAAATGCAAATTAAAACAACAGTGAGTTAGTCATACCCACCCACCCATATGGTAATGATCGACATAAGAACTTTAGGAGTGCAGGTGGACCAACTAGGAATTTCCTATGTTACTGATATGAGCTCTCTAAATGCATTTTGCATCAAATCAAAATAGAAATTTCAGATTATCTAAAAGTACTGAAAATTAGAGACATACATTTCAAAATGCACAAAATAATGGAAAAAGATGAACTGAGATAAAATATACAACTTTAAACCATTCTATTTTTGTTCCTTTTATTTGTATGAATTTATAGGGTATACGTGAAATCTTGTTAAAACCACAGAGATGGCATAATGGCTAAGTCGGGGCCTTTAGGGTATTCTCTACTGAAATCATGTCCACTGTATCCATTGTTAATTTTCTCATCATCTATTATCAAAACAGAAAGAATAAAAGTAAGCTAAATTAAACAAGTATTTAAATCTAATTTTTATAAATAAATCTAAGCCAGGCATTAGGACACAGTCCTGTAATCCTGCCCCTCTGGGAGGCTGAGGTGGAGGATTACTTAAGGCCAGGAGTTAGAAACCAGCATGAGTAAGAACAGGACTTAGTCTCTACAAAAAATAGAAAATGTGCTGGGCATGGTAGCAGCCACCTGTAGTCCTGGCTACTCAGGAGGCTAAGATAGGAGAATTAATTGCTTGAGCCCAGGAGTTTGAGGTTGCAGTGAGCTATACTGATGCCCCTGTTTCTCCAGCTGAGCAGAGTGAGACTCTGTCTCAAAAATAAATAAATACAATAAGCAAATAAATCTAAATTATGTTTTCTATTGAAACAGCATAAAAATAATTTACCTAAAACTGAAAAAGAACTATATTTATTTCACTTGTTAAGTTACCTGAACTACAAATAGAGGTAAGCAATATATAGAAGAAAGAAATAAAAAAATTAATAATTATCATAAAATGTATATTGCTACACTGGTGATCTAAAGTATTTGAAATCAATAAGCAAGTGTAAAAGCCACAAATACTAAACTGTGGAAAAGGTAAGTAAAAAGAGAAAAAAATTAAATACGTATACAATAGTTAAAATGTTAGGCAAAACTAGAAATATAGAGATTTTTAAAAATTATAACAGCAATTCACAGCTAACATCCTTGCCAATAAATAACAAACATAGGTGGAATATTTACCAGCAAATTACATATTTGCCAATTAAACCCAGAACAAAGGAAGACAATATGAATCCACACATAAAGAAAGAAAACTTTATAATTTTAAAATAAGTATTATCAGAACACAATTAACAAAAACTATTTTATATGATGGCCATTAAATTTTCAAATGAAATATAATTCTTAAATTAGTCTAATGTATTCCTCCTAATTGACATCTGTCATTTTGCCTAAACTATGTATTCTGAAAATAGGACACTACAACTTCCTAAATATATGTACATATACATATATAAAAATATGTATATATTTAGTATTTTCTTGAATGAATATAAATATTTTAATTTCATGACTACAGTTAGCTTTGAAAGAGACATTTTTTTCTCTTAAGGAGTCCATTAACCAATTAAATTCCTTAGTTTTTCAAAATATTTCTACTTTTTCTTTTTAAAAATGATGGCTTGGCGCCTGTGGCTCAAGTGGCTAAGGCGCCAGCCATATACACCTAAGGTGGCAGGTTCGAATCCAGCCTGGGCCCGCCAAAACAACAATGATGGCTGCAACCAAAAAATAGCCAGGCGTTGTGGTGGGTGCCTGTGGTCCCAGCAACTTGGGAGGCTGAGGCAGGAGACTCGCTTGAGCCCAGGAGTTGGAGGTTGCTGTGAGCTGTGATGCCACGACACTCTACCCAGGGGGAAAGCTTGAGGCTCTGTCCCCCCCCCAAAAAAAAAAAAATGACAGCTACTATTCTGTTAGCCAAAATATATCAAAACTTATGTATTAAGTTATTTTTTTGCTTATTTATTTAATTAATGGCTAATAATTTATCTATTTGTGTTTTCTGGAACACAATTTACCCTTA
Source organism: Otolemur crassicaudatus (assembly GCA_963574585.1). Lineage (NCBI taxonomy): Eukaryota > Metazoa > Chordata > Mammalia > Primates > Galagidae > Otolemur > Otolemur crassicaudatus. The sequence continues at coordinate 93,599 of CAUYQS010025123.1, forward strand.
TTTTATTTTCCCATTCCCAGGATTAGTAGTTATATTTCATTTTGTTATTTTTATTTTTTTGTCTTTTTTTTCTTAATTAAATCATATCTGTGTACATTAATGCAATCATGGGCTACAATGTGCTGGTTTTATATACAGTTTGAACTGTTTTCATCAATCTGGTTAACATAGCCTTCATGTCATTTTCTTAGTTATTGTATTAAGACATTTATATTCTACACCTAGTAAATTTCACATGTAAGATGCACCATAGGTGTGGTCTCACCAATTACTCTCCCTCCATCCATTCTCCCCTTCCCCTCTCCCTCCTCTTTCCCCTTCCTTTTGAGCTATAAATGGGTTATAGTTTTCATAAGAAAGCTATAAATTGGTTTCATAGTAAGAGTGAGTACATTGAATACTTTTCCTTTTTCTTTTTTTTTTAATTAAATGATAGCTGTGTACATTAATGCAATCATGGGGTACAGTGTGGTATTTTCATATACAATTTGAAATATTTTCATCAAACTGGTTAACACAGCCTTCATGTCCTTTTCTTAGTTGTTAAGACATTCATACTCTGCTTTTAGAAAGATTGACTTGTACCCTTGTAAGATAAACCATAGAGGTGACCCCAACAATCACCCTCCCTCCACCCATCCACCCACCTTCCTTCCCCTCTCCCTCCCTTCTCCCCATATTCTAAGGCTATAATTAAGTTATATCTTTCCTATGAAAGCTATAAATTAGTTTCAAAATAGCACTTTGTACATTGAATACTTTTTCTTCCATTCTTGAGATACTTTGCTAAATAGTTATATTTTAAATTTTGCATTAAATATTTATCTACGTTTTACTCATTGTCAGTCTTAGTAAATAATTAATAGTTTGTTGTATGCACTAGGAAATTTATAACAATATTTCCAAGGACATATGTGTTGCTACTGCTGTGTTGTTTTTTTTCAGATCACATGATTTGGACAAAATATAGGCAAATTTTACTGTGCAGATATGATCAGAGCATACAGAGACTTCTAGTACTAGTCAGTGATGAATTACTGATACCAGGTTTTCCCTTCTGCTGCAGAACCATAAAAGTAGATAAAATGCATGCAGCAGTTCTTTTTAGGTATTAAGAAAATAGTTGATGTAGAATTGCAGTCCTTGACACACATACACACAAAAACACACACCTAGCTCTCTGCTTGGAACAATTTTCAGACCTCTGCACAGTGGCCCTGAGAGATAGAATTCAAGGTCACGCCATTCCCACTGAGCTGAGAAGCCAGATGTTGGAGTTCCGAGCTCCCTAAGCAGCTACCTACAGCATGTCGAGTAAGGCATTTACTACCAGAATGGGAAATGAAAAGTAGACTGTGATAAATATCTGTAATTATTTCTAACTGTTTCTACTGAGAGCTGCTTAGCAAATATGCAGGGCGGGACACCACAAGCCCTAGTGGAAAGAGGCTACTACAGGATTCAGATCAGAATAAAGGTAGCAGAGATTGCACACTGCTTAGTGACATCGAAGGCGCTAGGGTGTCTCCTAACTACTCAGGTCAGGAAAATTTTGAATGTAAAAAATAATAAGATGAACTTATTCCTACAATAATTTAAAACATATTGTAAAGTAACTGTAATTATAACAATACGAATCAGAGGCAAATATACACATACAAGACATTGTCAAAGCCATTCTGAAGCAAACTTAATTTTGTTTTCATGGTATTTAGTTCATAAGTTAATGTACCATTTTACAACTAATTTGTGAGCAACTGCCTAACAACCATCATGCCCTAAGTAATTCCCAATGAAATAAATATTTACATATAAGGTAATTAATATACATACTAAAAAAGTGATGTTAATTTTTATTACTTCATGTCTGATCAGAGATTTCAAATATAATATTAAAAGCAGAAAACTTATATATGGCTTCATAAATTATTTGTTAAATTAAAAAAATCAAATAAATACAACTTAATTAGATATGACTGTATAACATGAAATTTTCAAACTTTAAGAAAAATTATTTAGAAAAGGTAGTGTCCTATATATGTCTGTATTCAAATTTATAGTATTTCTAGAGAAAAATATGTAAAACATAAGTCTCAAGGTAATATAACTTGGTTTCTAGAATCATTCCATAAGAAAATAATTTGGACATTTAAAAATATGTTCATGGAAAACCTTTATAACACCATCTATAGTTGCAATCCATGTCTCAAAATTTTAAGTAGATGACATAATTTACCTACACATAATTTATTACTCTCTGGCCTTTATTTTGATTCCATAAAACCAAATAGTTCTGTTATATGAACATGCCTCATTATGTAATAATAGGTTTTGAAAAGTGTTGAAAAGTCATTACAATAAGAGTTCAAATGTTTAGTATAAAAAATCCTAAAGAAAAAGTAGTGAAGAATATTTCTTCTTCTTTGTATTCTGATGCCATCACACATTGCCTTAAAAAAATTAACACACTAAGAAAAGGAATTAATAAAAAATGAAGCATTCAGGATTCAGCTTTAATTAAAAGAATAGTTTATTGATATAAATGATTTTTATATATTTCCTAATGGAAGATATAAATAATAGTTGCCAAAATAATACATATAAATAAATGAATATTGTACACTAAAAGAATAAGCAACTGATACTAGCATTTAATTTGATAGAAACTTTATAATAGAGCAAAGTTCCTCATTTTTTCAGGGGGGATGTACATTTCCACTAAAAGGAAAAACTCAAACAATTATCTCATTCCTGAATTTTGTCATTTAATTTTTGCAAAATTATATTTTCTATTTCACAAAATATTTCTTTAAAATGTATACAAATTATGATTGAAGATACAAATTTAATCAGTAATCGTACCTGGACAGAGACTCATAATGAATGCAAAAGTTGAAAATGTTTAAGTTGTTTATGGCATGTAACTTTAAACTCATTGTATGCTGGTTCAGGAAAGCACTGGACTAGAGTTTACCTTTGCTCCATTTATTTAAAAAAAGGGATTTGGAAATAAATTAATAATGTAAGCAAGTTATAAGGGAGAAAATGTTCTACTTAGGGAAACAATCTTTTTTCAATTAAATTAGAAGCAACCATTTGCATACCAATTATAATTTAAAAATGAGCCTTATGTGTACACTAAATAAGATTTGGCAAGATTTCTACTTGGCAGTGTTTGTATATTAACTTTAATTGCTGGATTCCCTGGGAATGACTAAAACTGCCCCTTTAAAAAGAATCTGCATTTTCAGATTATTATGATGCTTCCTCTAGTTGGGCTGAATTAATGAGATTTCATCATATCCTTATTAGTGATTTCTAAGTATTTTTATGTTCTTTTACAGGGAAGAAAATTCCGTCTATACAGATTCTAAAAGGAATATTTTTCATTGTGAAAATAGTGAGCTCAAAGTCAGAGGAAAAGTAAAAGTAATTGTTAAATAAATTAGCAGGTAGGAGGAAAATAAACTGAGAAATAGGTTCTATTATTTTAGGTTCTAAACTAAGGTTCTATTATTTTAGAAGTTTTCATGGGAGCTAAATATTAAAATAATTGACCTGATGGCGACTGAGAGTGGAATGATAGTTATAAGAGCCTTGGAAGGGTACCGGGAAAGGGGGTATAAAATGTAGATAGTTAATGGCTGCAAAAATACATAGTTAGATAATTAAAAAGAATGAACAATGTTTGACAGCACAACAACAGGATTATAACAGTAAGTTAGGTTATACTTAAAAATAACTAAAAAAGAGTGGAATTGGAATGTTCCTAACACAAAGAAAGGATAAATATAGGAACTGATGATATTTCATTTACCCAAATTAGAATAATACACATTGTATGCCTATATCAAAGCATCATGTGTCCCTATGATATAGACATCTATTACATACCTATAATAATTAAAATTTTAAAAAATTAAATTAAAAAATTAAATTTGGGTTGTACTATAATCTAATTCAACAATATTATTTGAAAGTTTATTTTTTAACCAATTATTCTGCTGTAGTGAGAGACCACTCTCCTGAATATAAATAATATATGAATGTCATACTTATCCAAAAAGTCTCATTGCAAATTCAGGAAAGCATTTCAATAGCTTATTCCCTTCTTTTCCTTAAATATATGCAATAGCTCATAATCCCCTTAGGAGCCCTGCTGTAACAAAGAGGCTTGTAGCATTCCGAAATGTTACAGTGGGACAGTTATTATATTAAAAAAGATGTGTTCTTCCCCTTTCAACTATCTCACTTTGCATAACATCGTTGCCTCAGGGTCAGGAATGAGAACTTGTGATTGAAAAAAAGAGTAACTTGGGGAATGGCCCTGTCAGTCACATCATTTTTTGAATAATAATAATGGTGATAATGATAAATACATATTTTAGAACACTTCTCTTTCTAAAGTTCAAGGCATGTATGAAGGTCAAGAACAGAGAATCACATTCTTATTCCTTTTATCTAATACAAGACTATCATGGTATAATGTGGAAAATGTTTTTTATTAATGCATAAAAGGGCACTTTTCCCAACGACTGACAATGAGTTTATACGTGCTGTGTACCATCACCAGAGTGCTTACTTATCTGAACAGCACAAACACTACAGGCCATCTGGAATCTATTTGCATGCATGCTTAGGTAGGTTTTTTTTATTGTTGTTGTTGGCTTTTGGGGGGGGGGGTACGGGATATGGTATAAACCAATAAAACAGAGTT
>CAUYQS010025125.1:0-40510 GCA_963574585.1 Otolemur crassicaudatus
CGCCACCCTTCCCCTCCCTGCTATGCAACCCCACTTTCTGTTTTTTGTTGTTACTGGCCCCCTTCACATACCTTCTATTCAACCTCACAGTTCTGAGAGTGGAGGTACAGGCCCCCCTTCACATCCCTGCTCTCCACCCCACCATGCATATCCAGAAGCAGAACTGCCGAATCACATGTTACTTTCCTATTAATTTCTTGAGCAGCGTCCGTGTGGTTCCCCACCCAGCTGCGTCATTTTACATTCCCACCAGCAGTGCAGAGACCTCCAATTTCTTAAGCTTTATTTTAAGTTTTTAATGCACACATTGACATCCCCCGCATGTTAGTTACTATGTCAGACAGGAACAATCCATATTGGTCGAGGTTCCCAGGTGGGAGAAGCCCCACTTTGGCAGCCGGCGAGGCTCAGTGTCAGCCTCACCCCAATGCTCCCTTTCCGGGAGTTAGGAAGCGTTGCTGGGCCACAGGTCCTGTGGGACAGCTGTGCAGATGTGCCTGCCGTCACCCCAGCATGAATGAATGTCTGTTTGCTTTCCAGAGGTTAGCCTCTTCATGCGTGATAATGATCAAAATCAATTAGTAAGACAAACCAAACTAAAAATAAAGCATTCAAATCACTGTATCAAAGTAATATGGCTTTAAAATGACACACTTTCTATAATGTTAAAATACCATAAATAATAATTTGTCATAGAATAATAACATTTGGGGCAGCATTAAATACAAATTACTTCTATAGATAGCGAAATAGGATATATACTATTAATAAATGAAGTGTAATAAATACAAACATTGAGCAGGTGATCTCCCAGCTTTCACCGGTGGTTGGCGCATTCGTAAATGTAACACTTCCCAGTTTCTAAGTGGGATGCTTTGTGGTCTACGCCTGTCACTGGGCGGAGATTTCCTTTGGGCCAGCAATACACCACTCGACAGTGACTCTTAAACAGCATACTAAAACACAGTAGGTGTTCACGCAACTGTCTCTTGCACAGGGGACACACTAACAAGCTGGGGGTGGGGGGAGCAGGCAGAGACAGGCAGGCAGGTTCTGTCATCCCTTCAGAGCCCTGAGCCCTGGAGGCCTCTAACTTGCCTCCTCCTCCCGTAAACCAGGGTCACAAATGGGTCTCACTCCTGTGGCCTGACATCAAAAAGGAATGATTTGCCAAAATTTGTAACACAGGAAACTTCACGTAAATATTCAGGTCACCTGCTTCTTTTGAAAACATGAAGGTTCAAAAACACTGGACATGAATTATTTGAGAAAACTCTCTGCTGCTGGGTGGCCGGTCACGCCTAGTCCAAGACATCACAACCAGCTTTTCACGTTCCATACCTGCTGCCCTGCCATTGTCAATAGTCCCATCTAATCGGTTTCAACCATAGAAGCCCAGAATAGACCCTGACAAGTGGTGGTATGTTGGTTCTATAGCTACAAATACCTTACCCCTAAAATTATTGGCTCAGTCAACCAGCACTTAGCATCTCACATTTCTGCAGGACTGCCATCAGGAGCGGCTTAGCTGGGCATTCTGGGTCAGTCTTTTGTGGGTTTACCATCCGGACACCAGCCAGGGCTGCACGCAGTGTGGCAGGGCTGTAGCTGGAGGCCTGATTTCAGAGGGGCTCATCTGTGTGGTAATAGCAGGACACCTCAGTGCCACCATGGCTATTGGCAGAGGACCTCAGTCCTTACTAGCTGGGCTTTCCCAGTGGCTGTATTAGTGTCCTCATGACACAGGCATTGACTTCCTGAGGGGCACACAATCCAATAGAGAATGTGACCAGGCAGGAACAGGCCACACCTGTTAGAACCCGGTCTCTGCAGCCACACACACAGACTTGCACAGATTTTGTTCATGCAAGAGAGTCACTAAGCCCAGCACACTATAGGGGTGCAGGCTTGGGCTCCATCTTTTGAAGGGAATGTTAAATAATTTGCAGATGTATAATTGACCACGGCAGGTTAGATAGGTGGGTTAAGATACTGAGTCAAAATCCTTGAGAGAGTCTTCGACCAGTGGTTTTCAAATTCTCCCAGGGCCCCACTCTGTTCCCAGTGAGGACACAGGAGCAAGTCCGCTGCCCCCTGCCTGCCTTCCTGCTGTCCACCTCCCCTCCACTGCCCTGAGGGCCCTGAGGGCCAGGCTGGGTATCTCTCCTTAACTGACATCTCTCCCTGAACCATCAACCTTGCCCTCACCTCTAGACCATTGCGACTAAATCCAAACACACTGTGGCAGCTCAGGGGGAGGGAAGCCGACACACACACACACACACACACACACACACACACAGGCGCGCGCTCACACACGTACACGCCCACCCTCCACCAGCACCCACAACATTCCCTTGGGCCGTAAGCTCCTCGGGCTACTGTCCTAACTCTCTACTCCCTTTCCAAAAGTAAAACCTCTCAATGGGATGTTGACATGGGCCTCCCCAACTCTTTTTCATTGCTCGTGGATCCATCCAGGGAGGCCTCTGTCTCCACCATGTCACTGACACAGCTCTTGTCCAGGCCCCGTTGTCCTGCTGCTCCCAAACCAACAGTCAGTCCTGAGTCGGTGGCATCGTTAGCTCATCTCCTTGCAATAACTTCTTCACCCTCAGGGCACAACTGTCCCCGAGTCCTTCTCCCACCTCAGGTAGCTGCTCAGTCCTCCCTCCTCTGCTGAAAACTCACCTTCCCAAGCTCTCAGCCAGGCACCCTTGAAATTGTGCCGGGCACCCCTGTTAGCCTGGAGAGGTAAAGGGGCAGCTTACAGAGGGCATCATAAATGCAGAAAACCAAACTAAGCTAGGTGTGTTCAAACAGTCATCAACATGTTTTATAAAGAATCTGTGCGTAGAGGTGTGTGGGCTCCTTCACTAGCAGGATCCATGGTGAGGCTAACAGTGATGATATTCTGAATTCATAACTTACATCTGCCGGTTTCTGTAATCACTGTTAATGTAGCAAGAAGATACTGCAATTTCTGCCAACGATAAAGTACTGTTAATACCATGCTGGTTTGTTTGTTTTTTTTAATTACCTGTACTCACATGGAAGAAAATGGTAATTTTCATTTAGAAACCAGTGAAAATAAAGATACAATATTATTTTCCATTTAAGTTTGTGCACAAACTGAATTCTAACCTTTGTCCTTCAGGGTAAAAGTCTACTTTGCACATAGGGAGTGACTCCAAGTTTGTTTACTATCCTGGGGAAGGGATGGGCAAACCTTTCCGTCTTAGGACACTTTAAAAAGTTGTTGAGAACCTCAAGTATCTGTGGCCTGTAGCCACTCATATAAATACATTAGGAATTACATTTAAAGAAAAAATGAAATATTTCTTTTTAAATTTAAAATCGTAACACCCCTTTAAAATTAACACGTGATATGTTTTATGAGAATAACTATTTTGTCCAAGAACAAAACCAAAATGAAAGTAATCTGAACAGCAGCTTTTTAAAACCGTTTTTGCAAAATTTTTAGCACATGGCTTGATGGAGGAGCTGGTTTATCAGACCTGCTTCTATATTCTATGTGCTGTGCTCTGTCAGTTTGAGCAAAGTTAATGAACAAAATCAGAGTTTACACAGGTCGATATTGGAGAAGAGAGAAATTTTAATAGTCTTTTTAGATACTAGTGGGTATTGTACTTTAACACTACATTAAACTTAACAAATGGTTTTTCTTAAAAGTTAGTTACAATGTGGAAGCTGAAATCATGTGAATAAATCTTTTATACTTTAGTAAAATCCATTGGCATATCTTGAATTTGAATAAATCTTTTACCTATGCATTATTTTGTGTCATCGTGAATAGATCATCTTGAAATTGTTAGTTCACTGAGTTAGCCCTTACAAATGGTATTGGCATTATCTAAAAATAAGTATTGTACAATAACTTAAAAAAAAAAAAAACATATTTGTTAACACCACCACTGATCTCATCAGAAAAGTCTTTGAGTATTGGAAAGTTGCAAAGATTGCAGAGGCAGATGCTGGCTGTCCAAAATTTTATTATTTGCTTGAAAACCAAATTTCATCCTCAGAAAACATAGTATCCACTTATTTTTGTTCAGGACATGATCACTGTTTATTTTCAAGTAAATGCCACTAAAAACCCAGCTATGAATATCTGAATATCTGAGGGGAGAATCACAGTTCTAATGTCGTCCCCTGTGCACAAGGCCCCTGTTGGGGAAATAGGACAAGGCTCCCTCCTGTGCTCAGCTTACCCCAGCCGCCGGCGAGGAAGGGAGATTGTGCTTCCTGCTCCTGCACTGATCAGAAGAGCCCTTAGCCTGGGCCCTTGGGGGAAGAGATTCTGCCTGTGAGAGATTCACCTGGAGGTTCTCTGTGGCATTGATGATGGGGAGGGGTAGTGGGTGGCCTGGGAAAACTGGTCCTGGTCACTAGTCAACCAGAGCACAGGGACCCCAGTCCTAGGACCACCAGGAACCGGGCTTCACCAACAGCCTGACTGAACCCAGGGAGGATTCCCAGAGAAGTCAGCTCACCACGTCCTTGTGTGTTACCTCTGGGTCAGAGAGACAGGTGAGCTGCACCTGCCTGGCAGACCTGCGGAGCGCTGAGACAGTAAGTGGTTGTTAGCTGTTACGTTTGTAGTAATTTATGTGGCGATAGAAATGAGTGCATTCACTGTGTTTTGTTAGTCTCTCTTTCCAGTAAAAATGGTGTTCCACGAATAAACAGAAAGTTCACTTCTGAAATCGAGGCATTTCACAAGTGTTTCTCCACAAGACCAGCATCGTACCTTGATGTGTGGAGAAACGCCTTCCGAGTACTTCTCCTTCCAGCAAGCAGAGTATTAACAGGACATGCACTAAAGGGTTGATTTAATAAAACTAATTATTCTTATTGATCTTTTCTGGGCATGCTGAGGCAAACTGAAGCATCGTGATGGATATAGTGACTCCAGCCCTGTTCACTAATCTCGCTGTTTACTGCTAATCCAGCTACCAGGGCTTCTGTACAAGGAGATAAGCAAATGATGTCTTAATATGACTGTGAAACAGTTTTAATCAGATGAATGCCCGACAGGCCTTGGAGACCTCAGGCATCCGTACTGCTCCCTGAGACCCACAGCCACAGTATCTCTCTGCAGTACTAGCTCTCAGCGGGGGCTGAGGCTATGAGTTCCAAGGTCCTGGGTCCAGTCCAGTCTTTTGTGTTCCATACTCCGGTGTGCAAATGCTTAGTTCCACGTCTAACTGGCACATCACACTCAACCAACTAAAGCTGTTGGATTTCTCTGTACAACCTTGTTCTCTCTTGACTGCCACACAACAGGGTAGGGTGGATGTCTCTTTCAATTGTTCAGAATATACACCAGTTTAAACTTGTACATTTTTATACTGTTTAAATTAGAAAACATAAACAAAAAGAAATTTTGCTAATTATCTGGAATTCAAAACAAAAATAAAAGCTATCCCAGAGCAACTTGCAGAATGTTATGCTTCAACCTGCGTATTCCACGCTCTGTCCCAACAATTTCATTAACTGGGACTTCCCCCACTAGGGTCCTTTACAAAGTGATTTATTATTTATTTATTTTATTTTTTATCAAGTCATCTGTACATAGATCATGAATATATTTATGCCATTATGGGATTCAATGTGTGGATTATTTGTACAAATTGGAGTGCTTACATCCTACTAATCAACATAGCCTTCACCTCATTTACCCAATTACAGCATTAAGACATTTGTGTTCTACACTGATAGATCTGACTTGTACCTGCAATATGCTCCATAGGTGTGGTCCCCCACCAACCCTCCCTCCATGGACCCACCCCCCTCCCTTCCCCTCTCCCTCCTTTTCCTTCCTTCATCCTGGGCTACAGTCATGTTTCATTTTTCATATGCAAGTGTGAGTGATTATAATTTGGTTTCACAGTAGTACTGAGTACATTGGGTACTTTCTTTTCATTCCTGAGATACTTTACTGAGAAGAATATTTTCCAGTTCCATCCATGTAAACATAAAAGAGGTAAAGTCTCCTTTTGTAATGCTGCATAGTATTCCATGGTATAATATACCACAATTTATTAATCTATTCAAACAGCTCAATTCATAATTGCCGAGTCACGAAAGTGACTTGTTAGTGGTCATATCGTGGGGATATTGGTAAGAGATAAGAAGAGCAGTTGACCTGGGGCAAGCACAAAGAGAGCAGCTTCTCCTCACGAGTAAATTGTTTCACATCTGACTCAGGATGGGGCAAATACTTTCTCATATTTCATCAAGATTCGTAGTTTGATCAATATGTTGATTCCTTAGCTATTGTGGGTTCAGACCACTGAAGTGGCCTTCAGCTTCGTCTTGGCACTTACGCACGTTCAGTGTGTTCATCTTTGTTTCTTCCTCTGTCTGCTTTGCCAAACGGAAGACGCCTACCTCACAGGCGTCTCACTAAGTTCCTGACACATCCAGACGTGTGCAGCAGGTGCTCTCTGAGCTGCCTCTATGCTGGCTTTCAAGGTTCTTGAGGATGACAGGAGTGAGGAAGGAGGAAGGTGCTGGTGCCCCTGTGTCGGGTGTATGCACCTGTGCCCTTCCCCACAGAGTGTCGGCCTCCAAACAGGGTTCTTCATTTTCTGCCGTTTTATTTATATAGTACCTCTAAGAAAGTACCCTATAATTAATTTCTCAAAGATGGACTATGACAGTTCATTCAGGCAGAAATTTTATTATTCCCGTGTAAAGAATGTACAGTTCTGTCCCTTGATTTCTCACCACATTAACTTTGATTTAATATGTCATTTAATGAAATTAATGAAGCATTTCCAAAAGCATTGGGGAGAAAACAGCAAAATAATGGTATTTACAAAACAGGAATAATTAAAGTATAAGGAAGAAAGGAGGGGAGAAGTTTGACCTGAAAATGCCATTATAACTTTGAAATAAAAAAGTTCTCAGCATATGTGTCCCCCTCGTGCCGAGCACCAGCACGCTCTGAGGTGCCTTGGCAGTGGCTGATGCCCAAGTGATGAGCTCGGCCCCTCACTTTTTGTTGTCCTCTGGTGCTGTATTGCTCCATCATCTCATAGGACTGATCATAAAAAGATGGGCAAGAGACGTGGTTGAATCAGTTTCGATCCATCCTCACTACTGAAAATCCATACCCACAACACCCCCACACACGCCCCCAAGTGAGTGCTCCCCACTGCAGATCCTGGGGGTCATTGGTGCCCATGAAAGAATGATAGGATTTGGGTGTTTCACAAATGAAATCACATTCATTTGAAAACTGTGAAGAGGTTGGAGAGAGAAACAGGTGTTCTACCACAGCCCGGGCCCCCGGTTGTTCAAAAGGCATAACCGACAATACTCAGCTCTCCAGGAGCTGCCTCGAGCAGTGTCCTGAGGCTTCACAGTGGCTCTCCACGCAGCGAGCCTCCCAGGACTAGCTCAACCACCTACTGCGAGGCATCACCTGTGCTTCCCCGGGGGCCATGGAAGAGAAGTCTGCTGTTATTCTTTCTGTGGAAGCATAAATGTGGCCACCATTGCTGTAAGTTGTCTCCTACGGTGACATGCCCTTCCTGTTTGAGAAGGTCAGCTCCCTAACAAATGCGGTACACTGGTCAGAGGCAACAAAATGTCATGGTATCAAAAAAGAAATGGTTGTCATTGAATTTTTTGTTAACTGGCCTGAAAGGACACAGGCAATGCATTGGAAAGCTCACACAGACGGTTTACACCGAGCTAGTGGCTGAACAGCTTCTGCTATTCCCAGTAGAGGAGAGTTGCCGAGTGATGTTCTGTAGCTTCCCTTCTCTCACCCTCCTCCTTTTTATTTTATTTTTTTAAATTCTATAAACTGTGTTGGTTTATTGAATGACAAAGATGTGCCAATTTCTACTGGAAATGAAGATAGCAAGACATGGTCCTAATTCCTTGGAGACCTTACTCAGGAATTTGCATTTTTTCATCCCCAGCTTCCTGCATGTGGTGGGAAAATCTGGGGAAGGAATTGCAGTAACACCACACATTGAGTGCAGTCAAGACTTGGAAATTTCTCTCTTCTGTGCAAAGCATTTTCCCAGCAATTTGCTTAACTATGTGGGCCAGACCTTCCGGCTAGGTACTTGTATTTTCCATCTCATTTAATCTTCACTACAACCCTGGTAGGCAGGCGATAGTCATCTTTATTAAATAAATAAGGGGTTGGAGGTCTAGGGGCTTGTTCACCTGCTCTAGAGTTCTAGAACACTGTTAAATCCTGACCTCTAACTCCAAAGTCCCCAATGCATAAGTCTGAGATGTTTCCTATGAACAGATTCATAGGGTTAGACAAGTGTCAAACTAGAAATGCTCTTAGTATATAGGAGGAACAGGCCACAGTCCATGTGTGTCTAGTGAGTGATGTGCGTCTAGCACCCTACTTTCCTCAGCGTCTTGTCCAGTCATTCCAGTCCTCCTGCAAGAGTTCTATTATGGCCCTTCCATGTCATAAGGAGTCACTGAAGTTAATTTTCCCAAAGTCCATATTGTAATAAATGGTAGAAGGAAGAGGTAAATTCTACTCTGAATTAAGTATCACCCACTTTTCTCAATTCTGCATTATCTGCTTAGACCATAAATGAGAAACTAAAATCTTAGGGTCCCTAAAATTCCACTCCTTATTCTAGTTGATGAGGGGAAAAGGCTATAGCTCTGCATCTCAGAAAACTCCAGGTGAGGGACGACAGCTCACATCTTTGGGCTTCCAGGACAGTCACTTTTCTGCTCAACCAAAACTTTTGTAAAGCTACTGCTTGCCTGGCAAGGTAAAATGGCTTCTGATAACACCAACTGGAAAATTTAGGAAATTATAGTAGAAAATATCATTAAGATAAAATATAGGCAAGAAGCGTGTGTTAAGGGAAAAACATAAAATCTTTATTGGCATGTGTGCGATAATTCTGTTTACAACAACTTCCCGAATATTCCCTGCATCTCAATTCTTAGAAGGTACATTAGTGAAAAAGTTGTTCTTCAGGACACATCAATTTTCCCCATTGGGGGGTTCCTCTCTTCTTTCTCCTCCCTAATCTCTGGATTTCTTTCTTTCTTCCCTATTTGGGAGAAATTGCTTGAAATAATATCTATGGAGCAAATCAATGAATCACTGCAAAAATGAATAAGAAAAAAATGTTTTAATCTCAACTGGTCCCAAGTTAAATCTTGATTGTTGTTATGACTGAAAACCTAAGTCACAAAGAAATACATCATTTAAATGGAGTTCCTAAATTACTAAGGACATGTGAGATAAATAAATTATTCTTCCTTCCAATAAAGCATTTTACTCCAATTACTCTTTTAAATGGTAAAGAATTCAATCATTACGTTTTTATAGGTATTTGCACACTGGTCCCTCACACTACTTTGACAGGATTATTTGTGTAATGATATAACTTCATACATAAGATATTCGTCTTTTAATTTAGTAGCACTATCCACTGACATTAGAATAAGAGATTACCATAACCAATCATCAAAGAGCATCAGTAATACAACTGTTCCCATTGGCTGGGCTCAGTGGCTCACGCCTATAATCTAAGCACTCTGGGAGGTGGAGGCAGGTGAATTGCTTGAGCTCAGGAGATTGAGACCAGCCTGAGTGAGAGTGAAACCCTTTCTCTACTAAAAATAAAAAAAATAAATTAAACTAGCTGAGCATTGTGTCAGATTCATGTAGTCTGAAGTACTCAGGAGGCTGAAGCAAAAGGATCTCTAGAGCCTAAGATTTTGAGATTGCTGTGAGCTAAGATGCCATCGCACTCTACCCAGGGCAACAGAGTTAGACTCTGTCTAAATAACTAACTAAATAAATAAATGTAGAGAAATTAGCTGGGCTTTTTTGGGGGGGTGGAGGGTGTGGTCCCAGCTACTCAAGAAGCTGCGGTAGGAGAATCACTTGAGCCCAGGAATTTGAGATTGTTGTGAGCTAGGCTGAGGTCATGGAACTATAGTCTGGTGCAACAGATTGACACTCAAAACAAAACAAACACTAGGGGCAGTGCCTGTGGCTCGAAGGAGTAGGGCACAGGCCCCATATGCCAGAGGTGGCAGGTTCAAACCCAGCCCCAGCCAAAAACTAAAAAAAAAAAAAAAAACAAAAAAACCTGCCAATATTCTACCATGCATCTTACAAGGGTACATATGAAATTTACTAGGGGTAAAATATAAATGTCTTAACACAGTAACTAAGAAAATGCCGTGAAGGCTGTGCTAACCAGTTTGATGAAATTATTTAAAATTGTATATAAAACCAGCACATTGTACCCCATGACTGCACTAATGTACACAGCTATGATTTAATAATAATAAATAAATAAACTGCCAACATTGTCAAGTATAGAAAATAAACACCTATAACTATTCATGAGTTAAATATTGACTTATAACATCAAATTAGTCAAAAGGATGATTTCCCTGACCAAGAAAAGAACATTGACTGATTCAAGGTTACAGATAAAACTTGGCAATCTAGTTACTAAATCATGGCTGTCAATGTTTGTCAAAGGTTTAATTACATAAAAAAAGTAACTAAAAAAAAAACAGAAATGCCTGCACACACACTTACAATGTAAGATGCAGTGAAAGGACCTTAAAATACAAACACTACAATGATCATATTTAGACTTTATAGACCATGAGAGAACAATAGTAAGATTTAGCTCAAAGAATACACCAAGAAATGCATTATTTTAAGTGAAATTAAAAATGAGATTGCTCTTTTTAACTACCAAGTTAGTAAGAATTTTGTTTTTATTTAATTTATTTCCAAATATTAAGGGGGTACCCTGTTTTTTTAGACATGGATGCCTTGTATAATGCTTAAGTCAGGGACTGTTTCACCAGGGTAGTGTTAGTTTTACCCAATAGGTCTGTTTTTATCCCATCCTTGGTTCCCACTGCTGGGTGTCTCCCCAAGGGAAAAGGTATCATTTTATAACAAAGACACTGGAGTGGCCATCACAGCACAACTCACAATTGCAAAGTTGTAGCGCCAACCTCAGTTTCCATCACTTCACAGGTGGCTAAGGAAGCACAGTGGAGAGCTACTCAGCCCCGAAATATTGTTCTTTTATCTCCTGAAATGACTGCAGCTTCTCTTGTCTGCTAAAACTTAATGTTATCAAAGGTACTTTAGTTAAAATATTCTTGTACACAACTAGTGTGGTGAACTGGCACGTTTTTAGAAATCAATTCAGCACAGTGGATAAATGCCCTAGACTAAAAAAATCCTAACTCTATCAATTTTCTGAAACTGAGGGGAGTGAGATGGGTTTTTGGTATTATATACAATTGAAAAAAGGGAGAAAAAAAAGCTACTCATAGTAACGTAATTACATATATTATGACCAACCCATTAAAAGTATTTTAGGGAAAAAATGCTTAAAGAGTTCATAAAAGAGGATAACCATTAATATTTTTTTAATAAAACTATTCTATAAAGGGCAGTCCCTGTGGCTCAAAGGAGTAGGGCACTGGCCCCATATGCTGGAGGTGGCAGGTTCAAACCCAGCACCAGCCAAAAACTGCAAAAAAAAAAAAATTATTCTATAAATATCATATGCATGTGTCTACCTCAGTAGACCTATCAACTTCTATGTAGGCATAACATGTGGAATTGAAAATAAGTTCATAAAAATTCTCCGTGGTTATGTCCAGATGAAGGAGTTTATTCAGTTACTTTGTTTTCTTTATTATATTTAGCATTTCCAAAATTTTCTATAATTTTATGTACTACTATGATCATAAATTTCATGAAAAATTAAAAAAACAATGCTATGTAATATAGTGTATATCTTTCATTATAGTAGGTTGATATCAATAGATATTTAGTCTGTGTGTAAGCTCTACCATAGTAGTTCATTTAGACTTCTTAAATAAATGTTTAAAGATTTGATTAATCAATTCTAAACTTAACAAATTTAGCGCAATAGGAAGATGTTTAGTAATAGATGATTATTTAAGTATTACATCATAAAATGAAATAATAAGCTCTTTATACAAAGAAAAAATTTCACATGTAAAATGTGGTTAAAATAAGGAGTGTAATTTATTACAACATTGCCTGTGATGCAGCCATCAGGTTCTAGAATGAGGGTTCCCCAGGTCCAGTAACAGCTCTACCACTTCAAGCTGTGTGACCTGTATTAAAGTATTTAACCTCTTTGTACCTCAAGGTTTTTGTAAATGGCTGTAGTAGTAGTATAAATCTTTTTTTTTTCTGTATTCTATTTTGTTTTACATTATACAACTTAAGTTTTAGTAAATCATAACTGTATACATTAGGGGTACAATGTGATGATTTTATATATAATGTGTAATGCTTAAATCAAACTAATTAACATAATCATCCTCTCACTTACTTGTTTTTGTGGTAAGACATCTATAACATACTCTTAGTTGTTTTGAAATGTACCCTTGAGTTCGTACATGAGGTGAGATCCTGCCAAATACCCTCCCTCCACTTGCCCTCCGCCTCCCCTCTCCCCTCTTTCTTTCTGGATTGTCTTTGTGTTTTATCATTCATATGGAAGTGTGAGTGTTTATATATTGGTTTCATAATAGTGTTGAGTACATTGGATGCTTTTGGATACTTTTTGTTCAATTTTTTGAGATATTTTGCTAAAAAGAGTATGTTCCAGCTCCATCCAGGTAAACATAAAAGATGTAAAGTCTCCCTCTTTTATGGCTGTGTAGTATTCCATGGTATCCATAGACCACAATTTGTTTATCCATTCATGGGTTGATGAGCATTTAGGCTGCTTCCAGGACTTGGCTATTGTGAATCGGGCTACAAAAACATTCTGGTGCACAGGTTGGTGGCCCATGGGATACAAAAACTCAGGCCAGGTATCTGTTGCTTATGAGAGATTCATCCTTCCTCAAAAGATAAAAAAAGACTCAGAGTGAAGGAATGGACATCTGTAATACAGGTAAATGGAAGTCAGAATAAAGCAGGGGTTGCAGTTTTATTTGCAGATACAATAGGATTTAAACCAACAAAGATAAGGAAAGACAAGGATGGACACTACATATTTGTCAAGGGAAACACTCAACATGAAGAGATTTCAATAATTAACACCTATGTGCCCTACCTAAATGCTTCTCAATTTATAAGAAAACCCTAAAGGATATGAACAGTGCAGTGATGTCTTCCTGCACTACAACAGTTGGAGATTTTAACATCCCTGTGTCAGTTCTGTAGTAATAGTATAACATTTTGGTAATAATTATAACATTTTGGTGGAATTAAATAGGGTGTATGCTGAGTATTTTGCATTTTTTTAAATTTGCAACTCTTATCAATGATGCAATAATAGAGTAATGGTAATGTTTTATTAGATGGTCACCATACTTCTATTAGGTACGTGATCAATGGAGTTTAACTATATGGAATAAATATTAAATTTTCAGATGGCAATAGTCAGCCTGTGAACAAGGAAGGAACTGGGAGGAAAACCAAGATGGGGAAACTCAGGGAGCTCAGGGCAGAAAGGGCTTTGAGGAGGACATAGTTGACCGTATTCCAGTTAGGGGGAGAATGGAGACTGATCAAATGATTAGCAACAAAGAGGGCGCAGCTGACCAGATTCAGGAGCGGCTGGGAAGAGACGGAAATAGAAACTGTTCTTTGAAGAATCTCCTTCCCCCAGCCCACAGGACAGGAAAGAAACATTACTAGTTGTAAGAGGAAGGTGGATATGAAAAGTTTTTGCACATCACTTAGCAGGCTTGTGTGCCTTTTAAAAAAATGATTGCTTTGTCTTAGTTTATTAAGGTGGGAAAGGAACAGTACCCTTGTATAATAATTGGGTTAAACAAGAAGAAAAGAAAAAAGTGATTATACACAAGAGGAAACAGTGACAACCATGATTTAGAGGTGATGAGTTTGGGGCAGATATTGAGGCTCATATTTTCGACAGGGAAGTGGCCCCATGCTCTTTGCTGAGAACCATAGTAAGAACATATGTTTATGTTAATGTTTGCTGTCTGTCGGTATGAACTATACATTAATAATAAACAGAGAAAAAGAAGTCGACTCAATACTTAGGAATTTAATGACATTAACAATGTCTA
The DNA here is from genome assembly GCA_963574585.1 of Otolemur crassicaudatus. Classification (NCBI taxonomy): domain Eukaryota; kingdom Metazoa; phylum Chordata; class Mammalia; order Primates; family Galagidae; genus Otolemur; species Otolemur crassicaudatus. Next base: position 14,098 of record CAUYQS010025125.1, read on the forward strand.
ATGTTGGAAGTACATTGATAAATAGATTTTTTTAATTTAAATATGTATTGATCTGAAAATTTGATGACTCTTTCTCAGTGTAAGCTGTGATAAAATTTTAATGAAGAAAAGTTGAACAATGGGGTGTGTATATGTAACTACTAAGGAAGCAAGTGAATATTTTAAATGCAATCCTAAATTTTAATATTTGAAAGCAATTCATAAAATATTATGCTCCTAGCTTAAAGAAAATGAAGTTCTGGAATAAGTGAAAGAATGTAAGCAGACAAAGTTCCTGAAGGTGTACATGCAAAAGGTTAATTTTTCTCTTAAAAATGAAAAAATACTGACAATAGTCTGAGATGATTCAAGAAAAGTATAATTTTTATTTTCCAATAATAAAGGAGACATAAAACTATCCAAAATACCCACCAGCCTTAAAAACGTCTGAATAATTTCATTTCCCTCAACATAAGAATAACCTAACATAAATATTTAAAAAAATAATATTTTCTGTGACAATACAAAATTAGAATACAAATATAAAACACTTAATACAGTGGTTCTCAACCTTCCTAATGCTGCAATGTATTTTCATTATTTGGGGGTTGTGACCTGGAGGATGAGAACTGCTGACTCAATAGCTTATGGAATATAATTGCTTATCAAATTTAATAGAAAGGTATTGTAAAATATATTACATTAGAGAACAAGAATGTTTCAAGAGCAAAAACATTTCTAACAACAAGAGAGTTCAATAGATTCATTTATATATCTTATATCCTTACATTTTATGCATTTATATTATCTAACCATTGGTAGCCAATCATTGCAATTCTAAGAATTTCCAAGGATTATTCTATTATAACCATCAAGAATTTGAGGCTATTGTTTGTTTGAGAATTTTATTTATTTTTACCATATACTTGTTTATTTGTTGTGAGAACACTTAAAATTAAATCTCAGTTTTCAAGTAGAAGATACCAGTTTACTCACTGTAGTTCGTAAGTTGTATGGTTACTAGACACTATGACTTCATTCTTCCTGTCTAACAAAATCGTGTATCCTCTGACCCTCATCTCCCCTTCACCTGCCCCAGCCCCTGGTAACTGCAATCTATTTGAAGTTGTTGAATCTGAATCACTGAGCAAAGTTAGCTATCATCTCAGCCAAGTTAGACCAGGGAGACTCAAGTCTAATTTTACCATGTACAGAATGCCGTCATCTGCTAACACGACAAAACTAAGGACAGAAAAAAACAAAACCAGCTCAAAACAAAAACTGGGTAACTACTCTGGGAAAATGAAGCTTGAAGGCCAAGCTTCAAAGGTTGTGTTTTAGGAGCCCTGAGATTAGACACAAGAGTCTACATTTTTGTCAATCACAAGGGCTTTCTGGCGTTCACTCTAAGATTTGAGAATAAACAGCTGACACTAATTCATGTAAAGTGTTAGTCATTGGAAGAATTTCTCTGAGTTTCTGAAGCTCCAGTCCAGCTTCTCTCCCCTCTTGCCTTTCTTTGCAAATGGAAATCTCCCTACCCAGCTTGGAGGGAAGGTGGAGGGAGGAGGAGGAGGAATCTGGACAGAGGAAAAGAGGAGCCCCAGAGGGTTGAGGACAGGAAAGATCCGGACAGTGGTGGGTGGAGGACGCACAGCTCACTTTCCCTTCCTGCACAGCACCTCCGGGAATCTAAGCTACCTAATAAGAGAACCTCATAACTTGAAACAAATTAGAACTCAGTGGAGCAGATGGTCTACAGCAGTATAATGCCATCTTATTGAAAAATAATAAATATATAAGTAACAATATCCCAGTTGGAAATTTAGCTTTATGGAGCTTCCAACACTCATTTGCAAACTTACAGAGTTCCTTAGCTCATCTGGCTCCGAGAGGTCCTGTGTACTCAGATACCTTCATGGCACCCCAAAGGCTACTCTACTCAGTTTTTCTTTGTATTTTCGGAGTGGATTGAGTTCTGTTTGTTTTGTCTGTTATGGTGGACGACATTTGCTTTGAATTTTATGTTCTTTATTATCTCCCATTGATTCCCCTGTTCATTATTTATTGTGCATTCATCTGCTCCCTCCTGAGTGACTTCGACACAAAGCTATTTCAGTGCCAGGAAGTGGGACGATGGCAGACACACACCACAGCATTGGCCGTGTCAAATGAAAACATCGTCCTGGGGGATCTGACGGGAGGACGAGCTGCAGCCGGCTGGACTGCGGCAGCGGGAGCAGAGTCTAGGTCTCGTTTCCCTTTTCCTATTTTGTTTCTCACCACAGCACAGAGATAAGAAGGAGGGAAAAAATGAATGAAGAGTCAGTGAAGGAAAGAAGAAATATAATGGGTGGCTGTGGGTGGGCCCTTTGGGGCCCCCTCTTGAGGAGGAAGGTCCTCAGAGCCTCAGCCACCACCAGGTGCTACAGACCAAGGTCACAGTCCCAGTGGCCTTCCCTTGGGCTTCTGTGTCCAGAGTGACCCTGGGTGAGGGAGCTGTCTGCAGCCAGGCATCGTCTGCACAGCCCTTCCTTGGAGGGGATTCGATCGCCCCAACTCTTGTCCTCCACCTGAGAGTGGAGTCGACACCAGGAGCCTCCTGATGGTCTCTGAGCCAGGCGGCTGCCTGCACTTACTTGCTGGTTCCCAAGCCGGGCTGCTGGGAGGAAGGCCCCAAAGTTTACAAGTTCCCTCCACACACATTTCTCCCTGATGACCTAGTAAAACGCACAGGGAAGGTGCTTACCTTAGACTTTCTGGGATGCTACAAAAAAGTACCTTAGACTGGTGATTTACAAATAATTGGAATTTGTGCCTCATAGTTGTGGAGATTGGGAAGTGTCCCAGGTCAAGGCACCTGCAGATTCAGTGAAGGCTGCTCCCTGCTTCAGAGATGATGCCTCTGGCTGGGTCCCCTCATGACAGAAGGTGGCAGGAACCCCCTTCAACTTCTCTCCTAAGCACAATATCCCCATTTATGAGAGCAGCACCCTTGTGACCTGTCGCTTCCTGAGGGCCCTGCTTCTTCATAGCTTCACATTAGGTGTGAGCCAAGGCGTCCGAATTCCTACATCAGAGGTCTGTTGGAAGGCTGGAGGGTGGTAGATGCCCCCCAGACACAAACCATCACAGAATGTTACCGAGAAGATGTAAGATAATGTGGGGAATCAGGGGCTCTGTGGGGTGGATCCCTGGGCGTGTCAGAATATTCACTGGCCACAGGAGAGAGTGAGTCAGGAGGAGTGAGGACTGGGTGACGGCCATGCTGAGAGGACCAGATGCACATGACATTGGTGACTGAGGACAGTCCCAAAGGACAATTCCTGTGATCATCTCTAGTGCAGCCGTCTGAATGTCAGTGACGTGAAAACACTACCACGCAGGGTCGCTCGTGGGCTACTCTGTTCAAGCCAAAGATGGTACATTAATTGTCTCTAACCCTTACCCCGTCTGCCTGTCCCTGGATGCTATTAGTTGGCTTCTCCAGAGAAAGAAAGCAGCTGGTTGTGTGTGTGTGTGTGTGTGTGTGTGCACCCATACATATGTGTGTGTATCTGTCATGTAGGTGTAAACATTCCACCCCCACCAACATAGGTTTGAACTGCATGGCTCTGCTTAGGCATGAATTTTTGAAAATAAATATATTGAAAGAGTTTTTGAAGATTTGGGACAACTGAAAAAAAAAAAACTCACAGATGAACCACAAACCCTAGAAACATGTACATATATATATATGTGTGTATATATAAAATGATAATTAGGAAAAAGTTAGGTGTGTCATGAACACATAAAATACATGTAAAATAGATACCAGTCTATTTACATGTTAAACAACGGTTTATGTTATTGGTGAGGCCTCTGGTAACTTAGTTGTTAAGTCTACAGGGAGTCAAAAGTTACACATGGATTTCCCCGTGTGGGGGTTGGGGAGGAGGCAGAGAACAGGGTCCCTAATCCCCATCGTGTACCAGAGACAAATGCATAAGTCTCTTTACTTGAATGTGTAAATACCAAGGCTTACAAGGAATTGGCTCTTATATTTATGGGGACTGATAGCACCCAAGGAGCTCAGGCAGTGAGCTGACAAGCAGGAGGGAGGTGTGGGAGGGCTAGTGCCTTCTGCACTGCCCTTGTGGTGGCCTGGGGGACCGTCACCACCGTGCCTTCTGCACTGCCTGTGTGGTGGCCTGGGGGAATGAAACCACCACTGGTGCCTTCTGCACTGCCCGTGTGGTGGCCTGGGGAACCGTCACCACCGTGCCTTCTGCACTGCCCGTGTGGTGGCCTGGGGGACCGTCACCACCGTGCCTTCTGCACTGCCCGTGTGGTGGCCTGGGGGACCGTCACCACCGTGCCTTCTGCACTGCCCTTGTGGTGGCCTGGGGGACCGTCACCACCCGTGCCTTCTGCACTGCCCTTGTGGTGGCCTGGAGGAATGTCACCACCCGTGCCTTCTGAGCTGCCCGTGTGGTGGCTTGGGCGACTGTCACCACCTGTGCCTTCTGCACTGCCCATGTGGTGGCCTGGGGGACTGTCACCACCCGTGCCTTCTGCACTGCCCGTGTGGTGGCCTGGAGGAATGTCACCACCCATGCCTTCTGAGCTGCCTGTGTGGTGGCTTGGGCGACTGTCACCACCTGTGCCTTCTGCACTGCCCGTGTGGTGGCCTGGAGGAATGTCACCACCCAGGCCTTCTGAGCTGCCCGTGTGGTAGCCTGGAGGAATGTCACCACCCAGGCCTTCTGAGCTGCCTGTGTGGTGGCGTGGGCGACTGTCACCACCTGTGCCTGCTGTTCTGCCCGTGTGGTGGCCTGGAGGAATGTCACCACCCAGGCCTTCTGAGCTGCCCGTGTGGTGGCCTGGAGGAATGTCACCACCCAGGCCTTCTGCACCGCCCGTGTGGTGGCCCGGGGGACCGTCACCTAAAACTTTCTCTACCACCCTTAGAACTCTCCTTCCCTTCCCTTCCATCCAGATTTGCCAGGCAGTAAGGATGTCATGAATATATGAATAAATGAATGAGCAACTGGTATTTTTGTCTAAAATTTTTCATGAGTATAGCAAATTTAGAAAACTCTAGAGTCACCAGGCATAAATTGAAAGAAGGCTCTGCCCGAACACTCTGGTGAAACGATAATGATTTGTAGACTCTGCCACTTCCAGCCGTGAATAGGGTTGCCTGCGTGGGGTGAACTGCAGCACGCCTTAGTTTTAGCTCCTGACACTGTTAGTTATCATAAGATAGGATCTTGCTGCCTGATAGCCTCGTATTAATTATTTACAAGCTCTTTCGCCTCATTCTCTCTGCGTCATTAACCTTCTAGAGCACGTCCCATATTCAGGGATTGGCGAGAGGGCAGTCTTGATGGGAAACTCAGTAAGGATAAAACATTGTCTTCTGATCTCCGAATTTCACCTGCTAATGGCTTTATTTTGTTTCTTCCAGTGAAAAAGGCAATCGAATTGAAGTCGAGAGGTGTCAAGATGCTGCCTAGCAAGGACAGCAGCCCCAAAAACTCCGTCTGTGAGTACCCCTCTCTCTCTCTGTGTGACGACTGAGGGGTTGGTTGAGGGGTGCAGGGGAGGGGGGGCCGTTAAGGAGACGTAATTTTCTAATCTGCTTTCCCATTTCATTATGTTCTTCCATTGTTCGAGCAAAAGTATTTTCCTGGAGAAAGAACAGGCCCTGACCGACTTCATATTCTTGGATAGAAGTGTCAGGGAGATTCTGCCCACCAGACATATCTCAAATCTGCCTTCACTGTCTGCCCTCCTGTGTCCTTGTCTGAGACTGGCCCTTCCAGACGCCTCTCTTAAATAAATGTCACACCGCTGGGCATTTTGATGCCAGCCGTCTCCATTCTGGTGTACACCCACCACACACGCACCAGGCTGATCTTTGGAAAGCAGGAGTCTGGGCTGTCATTTGTCTATGAAAATGTTCTCAGTCATCTGCAGCTGAAAAAAGCAATAGCTTGGGCCAATGTCTGTGTCCTCCCGAAGACGCGCTCTGAGGACCAGGCCTTGCTGATGGCACTTGCATGTGCCCAGTGCACTGTGGGACCCACCCATAGTGGGGGGGGGTGTGGAGCCGTCCCGCTACCCCCTGTTCCTGAGATGCACAGGGTCTGTGGACACATCACGGGGCTGACATCCAACGTGGCCCTTTCTCTGCGTCCTGCTCTTTCTAGGGTTTGCTACTGGCCGCGGTGCCTTCTCTACGCACCCCTAGTGCCTGTGGTGTTCTCACTGCCCCAGTGGTGGGCATGGCTTACATGAAATTTGGGGTCTGCAGGTTTCATTCATTTTCTCCCGGGCCAGCAGCTGTTAGCAGTGGAAGGACTGGGATGGACTCCTGGGTGTCTTTAGGTCAGTTGACTCTGCATTCGTCCGTGTGCTGTGGAGGTTGTCCCAGGACTGTTAAGTATTCCACTCAAACTCATAAGTAAATACAAATGATAACAATCCTTTGAAATTGTGCTGCACGCTGGCCTACTTCTGCTTTCTCCTCATCACCCGTGTCGGGCTTCCTGCTGACTGTCCATGTGCCAACAGACCTTGGCCTGTACCGTGGCCCTGTCCTGTGGCACTGGGAGGACATGGGCAGGAGGCACCAAACTCTGGTGCCGAGTCTGCTGGTTCAGCCCCGATCCCTCCAAACAATCAATCTGCAAATGTTTTACTTGGATTTTCTAACCAGTACTATCCAGTCATGGCCAGGACTCTCCAAATGAAATTAAACTAAAAAATAATGAACAACTTTTAATCCAGAATGTTCTACATTGTAAGATACATAGGACTTACAATAATTTTGCAACTGATTTCTTTTTGTGATGAAAATCCCAGCAGAAATTCTCTAAATCTTAACATAGAACTACAGGTACATACCGGGGGGAAGCTCTTACGTTAAATCAATAAGAAGTCCAGTATCAGACCAGCCGGGCATCACATTTAAGTGCTTCGTAGGGGAAAGCAAACAAGGTTCGAAGTGAGAGAGGAAAGGACCCCAAAGCTGTCTGTGCAAGTACCTTATTCAATTTTCATCCCTTGGAAAATTAATATAGTAATCATTTTATGGGGTTGTCATGCAGACAAACTATGATATCTATAAATTGTGTATTCTGGCATAAGACGTGGAGCGGGTGCTCTGTAAACCATCCCTGTTAGCAGCTTTTCATATATGAACAGGGAGAAAAGGAGCAAAAAGTTCAAGTAGTAAGTTGACCAAACTTGAAACAGCACAGAGGTTCTGCTTTGTGGTGGGGGAGACCCAGGCAGGTGAAGGTGCCTTCTAGTATCCTCGGCTGAGTGTGGGAGGTGCCCCCCGCCCCAGGACACCTTCCCCAGCACTGGGGCCCACGCAGACTGACGCCAGGGACTGTCTTCTCTCTCAGTCCCTCACCCGTCCTGGCCTCGGGAAGACCTGCCCATGGAAGTCATAGACATTCTTTACAGGGGACTTGCCCAGAGATTCCCATTGCCGGAATTCCTGTCTAATCGTGTATGTACAGGTGGGGACATGCTGGTCCCCTCAGTGGGGACTCACTCTTATCAAGCCGCTCAGTGAACTTCAGTCTCCACTTTTAGCCTCCTCCCAAGGCCTGGGTTTCCCGTCCAGCCCACAGTCCCTGACGTTACATCTGAACATACGAGTCTCTCCTGCACAAATTATGTGATTCTTCCTCTAATGAGGAGCTTTGTCCTGTCATAGAAAATGTCCAGAGTGGGTCTGGTGGCCACTGTTAGCTGCAGCCACACAGCACCCTCTGTCTGTCTCTGCCTTTGGTTCCTCATCTATAAGCTTCACTTTTCCTGTGTCTGGGTCTTTGCTCTTTCTGAGCCTCCTCACGGAGTGAAGCAAGTGGCAGCAGCTCTCGGGAGCTCGAAGTGCCCCTCCAGGGCAGAGTTCCGGCTGCAGGGCAGAGTCACCGCTGCAGGGCAGAGTCCTGGCTGCAGGGCAGAGTCACCGCTGCAGGGCAGAGTCACGGAGCAGGGCAGAGTCACCGCTGCAGGGCAGAGTCACAGAGCAGGGCAGAGTCTCTGCTGCAGGGCAGAGTTCCAGCTGCAGGGCAGAGTCACCGCTGCAGGGCAGAGTCACCACTGCAGGGCAGAGTCACGGAGCAGGGCAGAGTCACGGAGCAGGGCAGAGTCACTGCTGCAGGGCAGAGTCCCAGCTGCAGGGCAGAGTCACAGAGCAGGGCAGAGTCACCGCTGCAGGGCAGAGTCACAGAGCAGGGCAGAGTCTCTGCTGCAGGGCAGAGTTCCAGCTGCAGGGCAGAGTCACCGCTGCAGGGCAGAGTCCTGGCTGCAGGGCAGAGTCACCGCTGCAGGGCAGAGTCACGGAGCAGGGCAGAGTCACGGAGCAGGGCAGAGTCACTGCTGCAGGGCAGAGTCCCAGCTGCAGGGCAGAGTCCCGGCTGCAGGGCAGAGTCACCGCTGTAGGGCAGAGTCCCGCCTGCAGGGCAGAGTCACAGAGCAGGGTAGAGTCACTGCTGCACGGCGGTACTTTCCTCTGGGTCTGGCTTTTGTTCTGTGAGAGAGGAGGACAGATGTGAGGTCAGGGCCACATCCCAGGGAAGCCCCCACAAACTGGCTACTCTGCGGAGTTCTCTCCCTCTGGATTTCAGGACTGATTTTGTCTCTTATTGCTGGCAGCCTAAACGGTGGTCACTGATCAGCTGTCACTAATTTCCAGGCTATTGCTCTGCTGCTCTGGGACCCCCAAACTTGGCAGGGCCTTTGTAAGATCCTGCCGTGCTCATCTCTTTCTCGCCAGGCCCTATTAAGAGCGATGGAAAATGTTCATGATTTTGGTGAACCACAAAGGACCCATTCTACCCAAGGCACCAAACACTGGGTGGGGCCTCTGGCTCAAAGGAGTAGGGTGCTGGCCCCATATGCCAGAGGTGGTAGGTTCAAACCCAGCCCTAACCAAAAACTGCAAAAAAAAAAAAGCACTAGACAAAGCCAGAAGCTTAAGCCCTGGCCTGGCTGGACCCACCCTGTCCTCTCCAGTTCACTCCCCAGCCCGCTGTTGTGGGCATCAGCACGGAGTCTGGGTTGGCACAGGAAGAGAGGGAGGCAGAGAATAGAAGTTGCCCCATGCCTTCGGGGAACTGCAGGTCGATGGAGGGAGAAAGCTGTCATAACAATAATTGACAGAGTTAAGTACACACAGAAGGCCAGTACCTGGCCCATAGCTAAAAACAAACCCCCCACTGTTTCACACGCCCCTGTTGGATGGACCTCGTAGTCCTGGAGCCACCCTTTCTCAGAACTCCCTGGCTGGACCAGTTTGGGTTTTCATCCCAGATCTACCTTGATTTACTTTTGGTCCAAGGTGGGCCCATGAGGGCTGAGGCCAGCTCTGGGGAAGCTTTCCCCACCTGCCACGTCCCAGGGATTACACACTCTATGGACTCATCCTCTGACAGCCCAAACTAACACAAACTTAGCAAACGTTTACTGATTAAATGAATGAATGAACAAAAGTCACAGGAAAGAACCACTGTGTGCAGTGAGATTCTCTCACTGTGCCTCTCGGTCAGGTGATTCTTTTGTGAAGTTTGCTTTAGAAGCACTAAGTACATCAGTGTCTTTAAATAGCCTGGATTTCCTGTTACCTACGAACCCTTTGTAATTCATTTCATCCTTAGCATGGGTAAACCTGAGCCCAGAGTGCAGAGGACAGGGACCTAGGGAGGGATTTCGACCCTTCCGTATAAATAGGGTGATTCTCTGCATTAACCCTTAGGATGAGTGGATTTGGAAGTTCTTTTTTCCTTTAGTTCATAATCAATAATGTTTTCAGAAAAAACCAAAGATAATTAAGTTATTAAATCTTTATAGTGCTCTACATTTCTAATTATTTTAAACTTTAAAAAATTGCAATGTAAATGGGCAATGTTATGCCACAGAAAGAGCATTGGGAATAAACCTAGTAAATACCCCATCCCCAACTTTCTTTGCATCCGCTGAGTGTTTGGGAGCTAGTACTTCTTCTGTGATTAGATCATTTCAAGATCAAGAGATTACAAAATTGCCACTACTCTTTCTTTACTGACGGTAACAGTAGATGTAGTTTCTGGTCCTCTCTTCTGAGCATTCTGCTTCGCAGAATCCAACTTAGCAACTCTCGGTGTGAGGATTACAGACTAGATAATCTGTTAGTGCTCTTCTAACTCCAAAAAATAAAAAATTGTAGGGAAGAGGATACATAAAAACCCTGGTTATTATTTGTGAGCTGGAGATTTCTCCTCCCGGTAAACACAAACGACTTCATCGATTACATATCGACGGGCTGAGACCCTCCAGGTGAACGGATGCCAATGCTGGTGGTTGAGCATGTGTGGCTATAACTGTTTATGGCCAAGCAGGATGGGGTGGTTGATACAGAATCATTATTTAATGTAAACCTGAATTTTTTACTTTGGGAAAAAATGAACAATATAATGCTGTGTCTTATAAACCCTTGGGAAAAATAACAACAGAACGTTATGAAATAAATGCCCCTAAATTCTCCTATGTTCAGCCATAAACATGTACTTCCCCTCCCTTTGTTTCTAAGGACAATCAATTTTTTCCTACCTTGAAAAAGGACCCCAAGCAAAACAAAACAGTATTCCTTCCAAGTTTCCAAATAGACAGTCCTGTCAATGAGAAGCCATCGATCCAGTGTTGTCTGTTTGCTGGTGCAGGCAGGGTCCGTTTCCCACTGACTTTTCTTTTGGCTCATACATAATTATTTGGAAGGGCAGATTTTGAGACTTGAAGCTCTATTTTTAGAGCCCTACTGCAAAGTGATGTCTCAACTACTTTATACAATTAATGATGCAATCGTAACTACAGGTTGTTTAAATAACTGGTTTAAAATGGCAACATTGGTTGATCTGTTTTCAGAAACATATCATTATACAATATGTTTCCACTGGCCTGAGACATGCTCTCTTTACCCACTTACCACTGCAACTGTTGTATTCACAGTTTTAGTTTTCTGAAGTTTGGAATAATTTATAAGCAAGAAAAATATACCACTGAGTAACATTCTCTTTGTGTTTAAATTCTAATGTGATTTTAAAAAATAAGAAAGGTTTAGTTTTTAATGTCTTTTTTTTTTTTTTTTTTTTTTTTGAGAAAGAGTCTCACTTTTTAACCCTGGGTAAAGTGATGTGATGTCACAGCTCACAGCAACCTCAAACTCTTGGGCTTAAGCAATTCTCTTGCCTCAGCCTCCTGAATAGCTGGGACTACAGGTGCCCAACAAAACACCTGGCTATTTTTAGAGGCGGGGTCCTACTCTAGCTCAGAGCTGGTCTCAAACTCATGCGCTCAGGCGATCCGCCCGCCTTGGCCTCCCAGAATGCTAGGATTTGAGACACCCCGCCAGGCCCGTTGTTTAATGTCTTTCATAGTTCTTTGCCCTCACGTCAGCCTTAAGTTCAGCATCCTAATGACACGCAGTGAGGTTCAGCCCAGGGAAAGATGCCAGCAGTGATCCTTTCTTTGGGGTCAGAGGAATCTCAGAGAAAGGGGAAAAGAAACGATGAATTCTCATTAATAGGGTCACAGTGAGACGTTTTTAAAAGACAAAACACCCCAATGTTTTGCATGTTTTAGAAAGTTGACCCTATGTGACCCACTTCCAACATGGAATGAGGCAGATAAGATTTATAATCATGGACTTCTCCCCTGAGCCCCAGACCTTGGTGTCCACCTGCCAGGATTCTCACCCTGTGTCTGACAGGCACCCTCTGCCCTCTCCCCCATCTCAGACAAAGCCCACTGCTTCTCACCAGTTAGTTCCTGGGACTTCAAGCCACCCCTATCTGCAGCCCGCCAGCCAGCCCTACCCTCTCCCAAAAGGTATCCAAACCCTGCTTTCCCAGCACCTGCAAGCCACCTTCACCCCTCCCCTATACTGAACGTCTACCTGGTCCCCTGCAAGCCACCATTGCCCCTCACCTGAACTAGACATCCATCTGATCCCCTATAAGCCACCGTCACCCCTCCCCTGTACTGGACATCCACCTGGTCCCCAGCAAGCCACCATTGCCCCTCACCTGAACTAGACATCCACCTGGCCCCTGTAAGCCACCATCACCCCACACCTGTACTGGACATCCACCTGGTCCCCTGTAAGCCACCATCACCCCTCGCCTGTACTGGACATCCACCTGGCCCCCTATAAGCCATCATTGCCCTTCCCCTGTACTGGACATCCACCTGGTCCCCTGTAAGCCACCATCGCCCCTCCCCTGTACTGGACACCCACTTGGCCCCCTGTAAGCCACCCTCACCCTCCCCTGTACTGGACATCTACCTGGTCCCCCGTAAGCCACCATTGCCCCACACCTGTACTGGACACCCACCTGGCCCCCTGTAAGCCACCCTCCCCCTCCCCTGTACTGGACATCCACCTTGCCCCCTGTAAGCCACCATCGCCCCACACCTGTACTGGACATCCACCGGGCCCCCTGTAAGCCACCCTCACCCTCCCCTGTGCTGGACACCCACCTGGCCCCCTGTAAGCCACCCTCACCCTCCCCTGTACTGGACCTCCACCTGGCCCCCTGTAAGCCACCCTCACCCTCCCCTGTGCTGGACACCCACCTGGTCCCCTGTAAGCCACCATTGCCCCTCCCCTGTACTGGACATCCACCTGGTCCCCTACAAGCCACCCTCACCCTCCCCTGTACTGGACATCCTCCTGGCCCCCTATAAGCCACCATCGCCCTTCCCCTGTGCTGGACATCCGCCTGGTCCCCTCTCCCTTTGCGTGCCTGTAGCCAGTGGGATCTCCGTGAAGCATCACTGGAGCTACATCATTTCTCCTCTCCACACCTTTCAAAGGTTTCCCACTTCAGCCAAAATCAATCCACGTTCCTTGTGAAGACTCACAGGAGCTCCTTTCCTCCCCCTTGTCTGCAATTCTTCTTGCTCTTGGTCATCGGTTTCTGATCTGGTTCCTAAGGATGTAAAGGCCACACCCACTCAGGACCTCTACTCTTCTCCCCCCTCAGTCTGAAATGAGCCTCCCATCTTCCTTCCAGTGCTTTCTCCAAATTGACCTCCACAGGCTCTCACTGGTCTCCTACCTGCCATTCACACACCCTGCCCCCTCAGTTTCTCTGCCAGCTGTTCTGCTTGTGTTTTACTTGCTGTCATGAACCCTGCGTGTCCGGCATGCCTGCGTGCAGTTGTGTGTAATATAGACACAGACAATCTCACGCCCCTCCTGTCTCCATTCACCCCAGGAGAACATAAACCACCGAGTGTAGCTGAGTTTCTCTCTGTTCTCCTCCAAGAGACTCCCCAGAGTCCCAGGAACACAGCAGATGTTCAGTGAGTTTCTTTACACTGGATGATGAGGGACACGGCTCTGCGGGATGGGAAGGAGCCTGAGAAGGTGGTGCTCAGCTAGATCCTTGTATCTCTCAGTTTTATTCATGCATCCAACATCACATGCTGAGGAAGGTTCAGGAGCTGTCAGGACAATGATCAACGTGCATTCCTCCCTTAGAAGGAATTACAGTGCTCTGGGCTTTCAGATCACGGGCAAACATTTGTCAGATAATTGTAAATACAGGTCACACAAAGTGTGCTGTCATAAAGGTTATAACATCCATTGATGACTGAGTAAAAATGGAAATTTATAATTCTTTCAAAATATTAGTAGAACTGCCCGTGAAACATAGTGACCCATAGAAAGAGGGAACGGGAGTCCATGCAAGGCATGTGGTGAGGTGCAGCCTGTGAGGCTCTCCTGGGGCTGGGACGGCCTTGGCCTAGAAGGGCGCTAAGCTCTGGTTGAGAGAAGACTGTGCCTCTGGTTTCATGGAAACCACATGTATTCAATGAAACAGGCGTGAATAATTAATTTGTCAATGTCAACAAAACTCAGTAGTCTTAGAATTAGCACACCTACTGTAAGGAAGAAAACATTAAAACTAGGAGAAATTACTTTATTTTCAAGTTTCTGTCAAGAGGTGGTAGCAGTTGGTAATAAAACCTCACTGTCCATCGATATTCTGTGCTCAAGTCATCTGGAATACACTCTTCATATCCTAATTTCCTCTGCAGCACTGCTGAAGGAGTCCATTTGTTACTGATTTGCTGACTGGGATGGGCTTGATCTCAGGAAGGTCATTTGGAGAATTTGAGTCAAATGCAGCCCTGACGCTCTGCAAAGTGCCTCGCAGATTCTGAGTTTGACGTGGGATGTGGGTGTGAGGGAGTTGAAGGAAGGGAGACTGTGAGGCTGGTGACAGGCCTGGATGGTGTCACATCCAGGCAATCACAGAAACAGAGCTCAGGACACATCCCTGACGTTGTCAACTGGAGATGATGTGTGTCTCATTTAAGCCCTGAAATTTTATTCCACACATCACTTCTAACTGGCATTTTCATCAGGCCATAATTTCCCAGGTAACAAGATAGATTATTGTTCTATTAGGAATTGACATGATCTGATTTACCCATCCAGGAAAAAAAAACCCACATTTTGTTTTGTAATGATATTGCTAAAGACACTAAGCTTCTTAGTAATTTGCCAGGAATGCCTCTCATCATCAGGGCTGGTTCTGGGGACGCGATCGCAGTGTCAGTAATGTGTGCTTTGCCTGAACGGTGGCGGGCTGCTGCGATCTGTCATCCGTCCCTGGAACCCAGCACGGCTGCCCTCCCAGGCATCTGGACACTGGCACTGTGGGCTCTAGATCTTGCTTTGAAGCAGATTTTGTCGGTAGGAGAATAATAGCCCTATTAACCTAAAACAGTTGTATAAAGGTTCAATAAAACAAGAGATAATTGCCCTAATCTACTCTGCTCCATCATAAAATGTAATAATTAGGAGTTTTGCAATTTTTAAAGATCCTTGTTTTCTTAACAAAGAACTATCCCCATATATCCTGAATATACTAGATTGTGTAAATTGCTTCATAAATCAGGTAAGTAAATTACGCTTGTAGTTTTCCTTCCTCACTGCAGGAGCTAAAATATCTTTTAAAATGCTTGGGAGGCCCTGGCTGTGAAGGGGACTGGGTACATCAGGGAAGAATAGCGTCACTGCTAACTAGCAGCAGAGCTAGGTGGCTCGTCAATTATTTAACTTACCATTTACATAATATAATTCTTTTAATAACCAGGAAAAAAAGGATCTATTAAAATGCTTAAAACAAGATATAGCCTGATTGGATTATAGATGGTTAAAATTGAATTGTAACCTTAGTACGAAGTAAATGGTTTTTAAATGTTTCAGCATACAATTATAGAATGTAACTGAATAACTAAAGGGAACAATTCACTTTGCAAAATGACTAGAAAATGCATTCTTTAAATTCAAACACTGAAAGGGAAACAGTCTAGAGATTGGGGAAGACTTGAAAAAACAAACTAGATTTCAGCATTCTCAACACTTATTTTTTTTTTAAAAAAAAGCTCAATGTATCACATGAGTTTCATGAGATTTTATAAAAATAAGATTAAGTGAGTGTTCCTCTCTAAATGGATGAGAAAAATTCTGAGGCTGGCTGCAGGACTGTAATTAAATCGTCGGAAATGATGTAGTCTTTATCAATGAGAAACTTCAGTCAGAACCTTAAAAACTGAACCAATTTGGGTGGCACCTGTGGCTCAGTGAGTAGGGCGCCGGCCCCATATACCAAGGGTGGCAGGTTCAAACCCAGACCCACCAAACTGCCACAAAAAAATAGCCGAGTATTGTGGCAGGCACCTGTACCCCCAGCTACTCGGGAGCCCAAGAGCTGGAGGTTGCTGTGAGCTGTGATGCTATAGCACTCTACCCAGGCAGACAAAGTGAGACTCTGTCTCTAAAAAAAAAAAACTAAACTAATTCATCATCAGCTCTCCTTTATCAACTAAATTAAAACTTTACCTTTTATGCACAAGGAAACTAAGATAAATTAAACAAGATCAATGAAGTAGTTTTCACAGAGAGATAGATAAGAGTCAAAAATCAAGTTTTCCTCAGAGAATTCAGAAAAAAAATGCACATTCCTTAAACCTCATGATTTCATTTAAAACATATCTGAGGTATAAGGAGGAAATGGAAAATGTTCTGAGTTAAATCCTTTCACTGGAGTGCTTGTAGAATTGTAGGATCATAAATTGAAATTGACTTTCATTTAGCAGGAGGAAATCATTTTGCCCAGATATGGTCACTTTGCCTGACTGAATGGGGAGTTTCGAGAGGAGTGAGCCAGTGCTGACTAAATGATGATGATGCTGATTATCTGTGTTAATTCAAAGGAAATGGGAACTGATCAGTGTCCTAGAATATGAAAAGTATAAGGAGAGGTGTAGGTGCTTATGTAGAGGTGTGCTTGTGGAGATTAAGGAGGAAAGGAGGGAGATTCTGATGGAGAGGATGCTTTGGGTGGCTCTGTAGGGGAGAGGATGCTTTGGGTGGGCTCTGTATGGGAGAGGATGCTTTGGGTGGCTCCGTATGGGAGAGGATGCTTTGGGTGGCTCCGTAGGGGAGAGGATGCTTTGGGTGGCTCCGTAGGGGAGAGGATGCTTTGGGTGGCTCCGTAGGGGAGAGGATGCTTTGGGTGGCTCTGTAGGGGAGAGGATGCTTTGGGTGGGCTCTGTAGGGGAGAGCAGTAGTGAGCTGCTGCCCCATCTGTACCACCGGCACCCCTGGAAGACTTGCTCCCCTGTCCTGCACCCTACATAGTTTTCAAAATATGTCAAATAATCACTACGTCCTCTTAACTTTTTATTTTGTGATGATTATATGAATAGATTCACAGGAAGTTTCAAAAACAAACATCAACAAAGAGGTCTTATTTCCTTCACCTGGTTTCCAATAGTAAGTAGTGTGTCAGGAAGTGGTGCGGGCAGTGAGTGTGCCCCGCACCCTCTGTGTGTGTGCACTAGCTCTCTGCAACTGTGCCACACCACACACGTAGACTCTAAGAAGGTACAGAACAGTCCATTGCAAACATCCCTTGTGCCATCCTCTCCCTGCTGTCCCCTCACCTATCTACCACTAAATTAGCTTCCATCTCTGTAATTTTGTTGTCTTAAGGACACCATGTAAATGCACCGATACCACATGTCACCTTCTGTGACTGGCTTCTCACTTAGCACAGTTCCTTCGTGGCCCACCCTGGTTGTTCCATGCACCAATACTCTTTTTTTTTCCCTTATAATTGCTCCATGGCTGTCCATGGCATGATGTACCACGATTTGATCATCAACCCGTCCAAAGATACTGAGCTCATGCCTCGTTTTTAGTGATTAAAAATAACATTTCTATAAGCATGTTTGCACAGATTTTTGCATAAGTGTGTTTCCATATTTGTTGAGTAAAGGCCTAGGAATATAATTGTTGGGTCATATCATAGTTGTGTTTTTAATTTTATGAGAAACTCCAAAACCTATTTCTGACAGTGGCTTCCTACCACCTAATCCAACTTCTCAGTACCCTCAACTAGTATGTGGCATTATCACAATTTTTTTTTTTTTTTGAGACAGAGTCTCACTTTGTTGCCCTTGGTAGAGTGTCGTGATGTCACAGTTCACAGAAACCTCAAGCTCTTGGGCTCAAGTGATCCTCTTCCCTCAGCCTCCTGAGTAGCTATAGGAGCTATTTTATTTTATTTTTTTTTTTTTGCAGTTTTTGGCCAGGGCTGGGTTTGAACCTGCCACGTCCGGCATATGGGGTCTGTGCCCTACTCCTTTGAGCCACAAGTGCCACCCACTATTTTATTTTATTTTTTTTAGAGAAGTGATCTCACTCACTCTTACTCAGGCTGGTCTTAAACTCCTAAGCTCAAGCAATCCACCCCCTCAACCTCCCAGAGTGCTAGGATTATAGGTGTGAGCAACTGTTTTCAGCCCTCACAATTTTTCTTTTTCATTGTCGCCATTCTGATAAGTAGCCAGTGACATCTCATTATGGCTCTGGTCTTAATTTGCATTTCCTTAATGTCTAATGAGGGTGAACACTGTCCTATGAGCCTGTCTGCCACGGATGTCTTCTGTAGTGAAATGTTTCTTCATATATTTGGCAGAACTATTTGTTTGGGTTTTTTTTCTCTCTTAATTTTTGAGCATTATTAATATATTCTAACTGGACATATGTTTGCAAATATTTTCTTCTACGCTGTGGCTTATCATTTCATCCTCTTCAAAGAGTCTCTGGAAGAACCGGCTCTTACTTAGTTGATAAATTTTAATCTAAAAAGAAAAGGTAGTCTGCAGTTTTTCTCAGAAGCAGAAAGGCCAGGTAGCATTGGGCCTGTCATGCAACGGAGCAAACTGCTGACTGGTGTCTGTGCAGGATGGAGGAGGAGCACGTGTCCCAGATCTGCTTTCGGGGGCCCTTTCTGGCTGTGGCCCCACAGTTCATGTGGCCAATACATGTAGGCCAAGCAACAGACAAAGTGATCTCTGTCATCAATCCACTTGCCTGGCAGTTCAGATGAGCTGTAGAGGAATTTAAAATATGAGCATTATGTTGAATTCATTTGATAAAGAATAAAAGATATATTTTATACATTTCTACATATTTCTATTTTTTCAACATGCTTAATCTTTAATTCCTAATCTGGCCCTGTACTTTTAGGATTAAAATGGACAATTCAGTCTCCCTTAATGACTCTGTTGTGTTATCTGCAAAATCAGTCTTAATGTGAGTCAGCGGGATTGTAGAATGATGATGTTTTAATCTTCAAAAGTGCTCACTTTTTACTTATCTGTCTAAGTTAATTACCACAGTAATTGGATTAAATGAGATAATTTAATTAAAGCAAATTATTATATTTATTTGGATTAGCATTTGCTTTGCCACATTTCTCGAGTTTGATGCCTTTGCATTAGGAGCGGATGAAGCAAACTCCTCCGTAGGACCTCACATCAGAGAAGAGAAATAAGTCATTTCTTACGATATGTGAGCATGTGTGGGAAGTCAAGGAGATAAGCTAAGATTAAGAAATTGAGTAATTAATGAAGTGCTTTGGAGACGGAAATCACCATATTTTGCAAGCACTGCATATTACAATGGTTATTGGAACACTTGCAGAGAGTTGAATTGGTTTGTTTAAATTGCCCATTTGGTAGTTTAAACTATCAGTTTGAAAGGCATATGGAACCATGTCACATCCAAATAAAACACTTTCATTATGTAATTGGGCAAATCATAGCTTTAAGTCAAAATTCATTATCAGTAGTATGTGAGAAATTTTTCATCCCCTCCTGACAAAATTTCAATAGCTTTGTTTTGTGCAAATACCCACATAGTAGGACCTCTACTAGTTTCTGTAGATTTCTGACACTGGGAAAAACAATCCCATCAATTTAAAGTGTACTTCTTGGAAGGGCTAATTTGTGTGTTTTTCTTAAAATGTAGAAAGATTTAGAAGAGTATCAGCTGCAGTAGGTGAATATATTATGTAAAAAATGCAATGATGATTTCTGTGAAATAAAAAAATGCTATTTTAAATTTAAAAATCATTTTTGCAGATTGATCTGTAACCTAAATCCAGTTTACCACGCATTGCATATCCTTAGAATAGAATTTAGCCTCCCATCCAACCAAACTCTCATTTTATTTAATTTTAGACACAAGTTGTTAGAATCTTTCTAAAAATTATTCATAACCTGTTTTCACCTGATTTTACTCCTATATCATTTGCCATTTAAGTTACGGCGGCACATTTAACCTTCTGTAGTTGAAGGGATGACCACCATTTCCATTGGTCCCTCTCCTTTGCAGTGAAAGTGTCACACTAATCTCTCTTCCCTGGATGTTCTTATAAAATATATGAACTATTTTTTCTAGTACTATTCTTCAAAATAATAATTTTCTTTATCTGCAGGAACAAATATTCTATTATTTTTCTATTCTGTATCTGTGGTAAACTATAATTTTTTTTTCCTTTTTTTTTTTAATTAAATCATAGCCATGTACATTAATGCAATCATGGGGTACAATGTGCTGGTTTTATATACAATTTGAAATGTTTCCATCCAACTGGTTAACATAGCCTTCACAGCATTTTCTTAGCTATTGTGTTAAGACATTTTTGCCCATGTTCCAAAGCCTTCTGAGATTTGTTACACCTGTGAGATAAATCTGACTTTCTGTCTTAAAGGGGCTCCGCTAAGTGGTTCCTTTCTGCTCCTCCACACAGGCAGCCAGGGCAGAGTAGTCGCTGGCCCTTTAAAGCTCACCCTTCCCTATAAATGCCCTCCTTGCCAGTCCCTTTCCCTCCCCATGCTTCCCTTTTGTGTTTTTGGCGAATTTCCTAGTCTCCTTTTAAAATTCACATTGATGTATCCTTCACTGTTTTCCCTGACACACTCCCCGTGGGAGTGGCAGTGGTGTGAACCCCCATCCTTCCCTTAGTGTGCCCAGTGAAAGCCCACACTCTGCTGAGGACTGGGCCCTCCAGCCTGGGTGTGAACCCCCATCCTTCCCTTCTGTGCCCAGTGAAAGCCCACACTCTGCTGAGGACTGTGCCCTCCAGCCTGGCACCGTGTCCCAGCTCAGTGCTTGCTGCCTCCCTGTGCTCCCTACACTGCCCTGCCCTGAGCTATCTCTCTGCCCCTCGACCTGCCCAGCTGGTAACTGCCTCCTACATTTCCACGTCTGTGCCTTCTGCTGGGACCATTTTTCCCACTTCCTTTTCTCATATGGTCTGTGAATCAAAGCTTTACTGTCACATCCAAACTCTCCCCTTCCAGTCCTTCTTGAGCCCACTCAAGTACATTTCTGCCCCACTCCCACTGCCTGGTCAGGGCCAACCCACACCTGCCTGCTGCCCAGCTGGGGCCACCTGCTCAGGTCCCTTCTTCCTCTCTGAATCTTGCACTAGGAGAGGCTCACGTGAGAACTTTGGACTCTGCTCCAGATCTGAGTTGCAAAGGCCTCTTCCTGATCTGTGGATGCTCCTTCTCATAAAGATCTTCTCTGAGACCCCCAGCATGTCAGTGCATGCACACACACGCACACACACACACACACACGTGCATGTGCAGTATGTCCCCAACACATGGGGCACAAATGTGGTTTCTGATACACTTCCTCTGTTATTATTCTTTTGATATCTTTTTAATATCTGACAACTGTGTGTGTATATATATATTAGAATACATTTGTCTTATTTATTATCTTGCTAACGAGAATGGGGGTGGGCATTGCAGGGTTCTGTTTGCTGTGAAACTATCTTGGGCATGTAGGACCTGAACCTTCTCTGTTGAATGAATGAAAGAAGCTTGAGGCAGCTGTCTCCTCCTGTCCTCCCACCAATAATCCCAGGTGTGTTATGTCCACCAACACACCTTGCCCGAATGCCCTAGCTAGCAAAGTAATAATATACAGCATCATCCTGGGTTTGTCCTTTGTGGGTCATCTGCCCATAATTGAAAAGAACCATTTATGCCTTATAGATATTTTTATTTGTCTTCTAGAACGCAAGCTCCTTGGTGAGGGCTCTTGGTTCCTGCTTGGTTATATACCTAGAATGTATCATGCCTGTTATTTAATAAGCATTTGCTCAATAACGGTGATTCACTGACTGCCGGACCACTTTTACTCACCCTGACAGAGCCCCCGGCACAGAGTGGGCAGGATCTGCTGAGGGTCTCTTTATGTCTGAACTCCAGGTAGGCTGCAACAGATGCCAGATTACAATTCGCAGTATAACAATACATTTTTAATTTTGCTTTTGTTAAGGAAAAAAATCATATTCAAGTTAATCACGTGAAAAATGGTATCACATATCTTTAAGAATTCTTATTGAAGTATCAATAGCTAATGGTCAAAGAGGCGTGTTTGAGTTGACAAGCTCCACAGAGTACTTAATCAGAGTCCTTTCTCTCTCTCTCTTTTTATTTCAAAATATTAAAGAGGTACAAATTGTTTTTTACATAAATGTCTAATATAATGCTTACATCGGGGTTTTGGTGTATCTATCACTGGAATAGTGCCCATGGTTCCAAGCAGGTAAGTTGTTAGCCCTCCCCTGCCAGGCTCTTCCTCTTTTTAGTTTCCAAGAGTTTTTATTTCTCTCTGTCCCCATCACTGAGCTCCCACTTACTGGTGAGAACATAGGGTGTTTGGTTCGCCATTCCTAAGAAACTTCACTTAGGATAATGATCTCCAATTCCATCCAAGTTGCTGAAAATGACATTATTTAATTCCTTTTTATGAATGAGTCATGCTTCATTGTAATACAGGCAGTGTCAAAACATGTATACTTATTTTAAGAAAAGGAAAAGGAAAAACTGTATTAAAAATGTAATATTCTATATATACTGATATATACTGATGATAAAAGACAAATACAAGTCACGTTTGAGCACCTCTTATAATTGCGGAAGTCAAACATGACTTGAGTATTAGAATATTACATAGGTTTTTCCCTCCTTAATTTGTGTGTCCACTCTTTGGCACCCTCTGTATCTATGCCACATTTTCTTTATCCAGTATGAATTGATGGACTCATAGGCTGGTCCCTATCTTTCCGTTTGTGAATTGTGCTGTGATAAACCTTTAGAGCAGGTGTATTTTATATAAAATGAGTTCAACTCTATCAAAAAGTGGGCCAAAGAGATGAACAGAAGTTTTTCAAAAGAAAATAGAAAAAATGGTCTACAAACGCATGGAAAAAATGCTCCATATCACCAATCATCAGGGAATTACAAATTAAAGTTATGATGAAATAACCACCTTACCCCTGTCACAGTGGTCATTATTAAAAAGTTAAAAAAGAAATGATGCCTTCATGAATGGAGAGAGAAAGGAACACTTACCGTGTGCTGTTGGTGGGACTCCAAGTTAGGACAGCCTGAATGCCACACGGTTGGAGACTCCACCCTGAAGGAAGTGCAAACTCACCCACTTGATCCAGAACTCCCTCTCCTGCTTATCTAGCCGAAGGAGAAGCAGGCAATCTATAAAAAATATATCAAGTCCCTTCTTTAAGGCCTATGGTAGTCACAGTCCTAAAGTCATATCTAGCGGACAGTGAGGTCTATAAAATTGTGGTCTATAAAATCTCAGAATGGTAACTAAAGTAGGGGGTGAAGGATTTTAAAGTCAGGAGAAATAGTCTAGCATGACAGTAATGACAAACAGCCAGAACAGGAGTTACCAGATGCAGCAATGGCATCTTCCCCTGCTCCAGGTGAGTCAGAGAATGAATTCTGAAGCTGCTCTGAGGTCTCGTCCAGAGCATGGAAACTGCTAAGTCACAGCTCTGCTAGTAATGAGGCTAGACCCAAGGCACCTCGTCTCATGAGCTGAACAGAGATCATCATTCAGAGGAGTGAAAGAAAAGTAATTAATCCCAGATAATGTTAGAGAGTGTTCTCACAATCCGACATACTTAATCCTGAAGCCATGCCAATTCTCAATCCAAATTCAGTCTGAATGTATTCAAGGTGTATGTTCTCGTTGTTTATTTAATCACTACAACAGCCTCATATTCTTTCTTTTTAAATCAAGGGTGATTGTTTGAAAAATGGTATTGAGCCTTAATTTCCAAGTTCTGAAAGAATGATAATGATATCTATGCTGTAGGTTGTCTTAATCATTTATCACATTTCTATTAAACACCTCGCCCCCTGCCTGCCATAAAAGGGCACTTAGTAGTTACATCTATTGCTATTTATTTCATTAGGACAGAAACCGAAATGTGAAAGGTCGGTAATAATTGCATGTAAGTCATTATTCTCAATGATCCTATATCATTCTGGAAGATCCTGAGCTTTTATTCTCCAGTATCAGGTTTTTAAATGCCTGTGTTCAGGCAGAGATTGTAGACTACATCACACAGGAAGATTCAGTAGATGACGTTCCCACGTGTGGTCCAGAGGGAAAGATGCTCAGCACCAGGATGCTGCTGCTGAGAATCCACAGTGTGCTCACCGCCACGCGCTCACACGCACACACTCACACGCGCTCATACACACACATACACGCACTCACATACACACACGCGCGCTCACACATGCACACTCACATACACACACACTCATATACACGCTCACGCACGCACACTCACATACATGCACTCACACACTCATACACACACGCGTTCACACACTCATATACACACACTCACACGCACTCACACACTCATACACACGCTCACACACAATCACACACTCATATACACGTGCTCACACACACACACATGCACTCATATACACGTGCTCACACACTCATATACACGTGCTCACACACTCATAGATGCACTTACACACCCACATACGCACTCATATGCACGCACTCACACACTCATACACGCACTCACACACACACGCTCACACACACTCATATACATGCACTCACACACACATGCACTCACACTCGCATACACATGCTCACACAACCACACACACTCATATACACGCACTTATATACACACTCATACGCACTCATATGCACGCACTCACACACACTCTTCACACATATACACACACATACGCGCTCATATACATGCACTCGCACACACACTCATATACACACGCTCACACACATTCATATACACGCGCTCATGCACTCACACACACATACACACTCATATACACGCACTCACATACGCACTCACACACACATACATGCACTCACACATGCGCACTCACACACAGACATGCACTCACACACATGCACTCACATACATGAACTCACACACGCTCACACACACGCACTCACACTCATACACAGACACACAGTCCAATAATTTGGCTGGCTTGTATTTTATTTTATTTTTTATTTTTTGTATTAAATCATAACCGTGTACATTAATACTATCATGGGGTACACTGTACTGTTTCTATATATAATTTGAAATACTTTCATCCAACTGGTTAACATAGCCTTCATGTCTTTTTCTTAGTTATTATGTTAAGACATTTATATTGTATTTTAATGTGATAACCATTTAATAATATCAATGCATTTGAGTTATTCAATTATTTAATGACTTTAAACTTTGCTAGTTCACAAAATAAAAACATGGCTGTTAATGTATGTGTGTGCATGTGTGTGTCCAGAAATTGAAGTGTATTATGTAACAAGAAAACATTTTAAGGGTGGCTCAGTACAAGATAAATGTGACAAAGATAACATCTGCTTAGGGTATCTAATCCTTACCCTTCCTACATCCACACATCTGTCAAGAAAGAAACAGGCAAATGAAAGAATATTTTGAGAATGAAAGTGATGTTAGCAACAGGTTAACACAAATCAAACACTTACCAGTTGGTCATTAGAGAAGCACATGATCGCTAACCACCAGGAAGTATCCCCATAACTAACTTGGACAGGCACTGCCTTGCTGCACAGGTCCGGAAGCCGTGAGCACAACTGTGACAAGTCTCCACATGCAGAAGTAAGGGTTTCAGAGAGGTTATCAAAGCCTGGCAAAATTAAGCCTCATTTTTAATTAAGTTTATTATTCTTTTATGTTTGCTAAAACAAGAACTCCATTTAGCCACCCACTCTCACCACATTAAAATACTATATATGGGTCAACACTTACTGGTGACTTGCATAACATTTTCATTGTTTTGTTGATATGATTATTTGAAAATTTGATTTTAATCTATGTCCATGTGAAATGCTGGGGAAAGACCTGCTTTAAAGCCCCTGTTCTTTTTGGGCTGGAAAGGTTGGGATCCTGGTGTGTCCACTGAGTAAGTTATAACTTTGCCAAAATCACTCTGAGTCTCTGGGCTTTTCCTGTATTTATTGTTTTCTTTTTCAGTCCCTCAAAAAGAGGTAATTATAATAACTCAGCTCACAGGGCTTGTGGGAGGACTCACAGAAGTCTGTCATCATGGGGAGCCACTTTCTGTGAAGAGTACAACCTCTGTGACTAGGTCAGTTGTTTTTCACACGTGCCTGTTCAGCTACTTCAGCACCATTTGTGGAAATGCCTGTGCATTCACTTGCCTTCTCTCCTGGTGGAGGAGCCACTGGCCATATCTCTGTGTCCATTATGGAGCTCTCTATTCTGTTTCATTTGTCTATCTATTTACACCATACCATATGGATTACTGTAGAATTATAATAGTCTCCATTCCGCATTTGGCAATTGTAAATTGAGCTGTGATAAACAGTCTAGTGCAAGTGTCCTTGTGGTAAAAGGATTTTTTTTCTTCTGAGTAGATGCCCAGTAATGGGATTGCAGGATCACATGGGAGGTCTAGCTTGAGTTCTCCGAGGGTTCTCCATATTTCCTTCCAAAAAGTTGTATTAGTTTGTAGTCCCACCAGCAGTGTAAAAGTGTTCCCTTCTCTCCACATCCACACCAGCAGTTTTGAGATTTTGTGATGTGGGCCATTCTCACTGGGGTTAGATGGTATCTCAGGGTGGTTTTGATTTGCATTTCTCTAATAATTAGGGATGATGAACATTTTTTCATATGTTTGCTATCCATTCATCTGTCTTCTTTAG